>JACVBY030000161.1:0-97580 GCA_017589505.3 Metroxylon sagu | reverse complement strand
ATAATCCATCATTTTTATTCCCTTGGGCAGGATTAAGATTACTTTCTTAGATAGTGATCTTATCACACAATAATGATATATCACTATTAAGATGTGATACCAAGCAGGATGATTTTATCATCATCCCAAGATTATTAGTGCTGCTATAAAGGTCATTGCATACCAAAAATCCTTAGGTGGCATTTCATTCTCCATAATATAATATTATTGAGAATCTTACATTCCTAAAAATTTTACATTTCGTAATCACAATCTTAGGAATGAAAGATTACCATGTTTGTTTAATAATAACAAAATATGGTAATCAGTTTACCATATTTTTGAATTTTATTTGAATTTTTAAGTGTCATTTCTCTTCTTTTTGCTAGAATATGAAATATTATAATAAAAATTAAGATTCTTTGTGAACTGATATTAGAATTATTATATATTTAGATATGATAAATATTGATATTAAATACAACATAATATATTATAATATTATTAAATATCTCATTGTATAATATATAAATATTTAGTAATATAATTTATAATAATTTAATATGCAAGGTCATAAATATCAATAATTTAAAATTTAATATTTACATGTTATTGTATAAATATATAATAATATTTAAAATACTAAATATTATATTAAATTTAATATTAATATTAATATATATTATAAAATATTATATATATATTTAATATTAAATATAATTATAATATTAAAATTTAAAATAATATCTAGTATAAATTAAATATATAATCAGATTAAGTATTATTAAATATTTATATGGAAGTCAATAATATAATTTAAAATTACAAAATATTGGTAATATGAGATACTACCTTTCGGATGAAAATCAATTATCATGATTTGTGATAATCTTATATCATTAAAAATTAAAAATTATATTTATCATATCTAATTATAATTAAAAATTATCATTAGGATTAGCATGCCTAATTATTAAATATAGTAATCTGCATAGTAATCTCAGATTATAAAGATCGATTATCATAAACCAAATGGCTCCTTAAGTTTGATATGGAATGATCCTAAATAGATCATCAATGATGCAGAAGTGATAGAACTACTATATTTATTTACACCTTAATTATCTTAAGTAATGGTGATCCTATATCACCCTTATCTATAAAATCATTGCCTAATCTAGTGATCCTGTACCTGTCCATAAAGCTATGTATCCAAAATTATTCCAAGCAATGATTTTGACTTAAGATTTAAGAACCAAAATGCCCCTGAGCTACATAAAAAATGCTTGATATTATATTTTTTATATTAATACAATATAATTTAATATTATAAAAATTTATTATAATGATATGATATCATATTATAATAATATAATATAATTGTACTACAATATTATCATTACATTATAATTTAATTATAATATAATATTACAAAAAATATATTATAATTTTGATATAAATATTATAATGATAAATAATATGAAAATAATGATAAACTATTATTGTACTTGCAAAATATATTTGGAGTAGTTCTTTTTTTAAGGTAAAAATATATTAATTAATCAAAAATAATTTTAATATTTCATGATCAATGATCCAGAATTTCTATAGTATATTAAATATATTGATTTTAGATCACTGAGAATTTTTAAGCATTAGCATATATCATACCAAATACGATGATCTTAAATGATTAAAGATCATATCACCTCATATGAGAGCACTATGGTGATCCTATTTGAGTTACCAAACACCCCATAAAGACTGTTTAGAGCAGGAGAAATCGGATTCCCATGATAATCTTTTATTCTTGAGAATCAAAGATTAACACCTCTTCCTCTGTCAATCTTATATTCTTAAAATTAAGTACAAATGAGATTCTTATGAATAATTTATTGCAATTCAAATGTTGGGATTTCAAATACCAACCAATTATACCGTAATATAATATCTTTAGATCTTCACACCCTTATATCTTTGAAATTGGGATTATTTATGGTACCATCCACAAAAAGTCAAAAGCATCATAAAATTTATCTTTCCCTCCACCATATAGTTTAATCCATAGAAAATGGATACAAAAAAATCAAAATTTTCAAAAAACAAAAAAAATCTCTCATTTGATTGAAAATTTCAAATGAGTTAAAAATATTCTGTGAAAACCTACTTCCTTATTTGTACATAAAGTATTTATTCACCAGAGATTAAGTTGGTTAAATTTTTTCTTGAGTCCATATGAAAAACATAATTTTTTTGTTATTCAAGAATTTTAATATATTATATTATAATTAAATTACAATATTATTATTATATATAATATATTATATTATTATGACACTAAACAACAAAAATAAAGTTAAATCTCAGGCTAATTTTGGCCATTGTATGAATCCTTTTTTTCATCCCACTCAATTTTGAGTCATATTGTTAGTAAGATGCAAAGATTTTAAATCTTTTCTATCATTTCCTCTTATATAATTTTTGATTTATCTCTACATCTTTTATTGTATAATTATAATATTATTATCAAATAATTGAATAATATTATTCAAGCATATTATATCAATATAAAGTTCTATTAGGCGTTTTTTGCTTAAAAATTGATTTGAGCCAACAAATCTTACATCTTATGTCAAGAGACACATGTCTGAACTAGATACGCGAGTTCCACACGACAACTTAGGAGGGTATCAAAAGTTTACACCCTAATTAGCTCTTATGAACCTGCTTATCTGATGGTTGTACCATCCTTATAGGGTGTATTTGATATGGTGGCATGAATGGAATTGGATTGTCCAATCCCATATTTAGAAAAGTAAGGATTTGATTTAAATAGCATGGGCCTCACCATTTCACCAGTATTCTAAAGCTTTATAAGTGGGATTAGCAAACCGATCCTTCCCCTATGTTTCTTAATCCTATAGGATTGGATTGGTAATCCTATGCCGCTCTAATCCTATGAGGTGAACTAAATAAGCCCACAATGGGAAGGAAGGAGTCACAACGATTCCAATGAATTAGTGATTAGATTAGGCCCATTTATATGAAACATTATTCTTTATGGTACAAACTTTGAACTATAGAGTGCATGTTTGGATGGCTACCACGTATCTCATTTCTGACACGAACAACTATTTCTTATTTGTAATCCACTATCTATATGGTGCCCAATAAATGCTTCTCTATTTTCTAACTATATCACAACCATTCGTGTAGGACAAGTGATGACATTCAACTTTGCATGATACTCTACAATATAAATCTTGTATCTTAAGAAAGTATTTGGTATAAGATCATCTGCCTAGGATCATTGATGATATATAATATAGTGATGGGATCATTCCATTTGGTTGCAATAGGGTGATATTATGTGGCGGTATCCAAGATGACCTCCACATCATGGATCACCTCCTAAGGAGTGATGCTATCACCGTCTTTAAGGGCGGTGATCCAAGATCTTGGATTAAAATATGTAGACCAAAATATCCCTTTTTTATAATAAATATATTATAGTATCAATAATTTATATATAACATAATATATATATAATTAATATATTATATTATTATATTGTTATATTATCATGTTACAATATAATATAATGTATTATGTTATATTAGAAATCCTTTATTTATAACATACTATATAAGATATAATATATGATAATATTATTATATTATACTATACTATATTATAATTTATCTATTTATAATATAATATTAATTTTATATTATAATATATGATATAATTTAATATATGATATTATATAATATAACATTGCATATGTTATAATAATATAATATAGATATAATAGGGATAATTTTGGTATTTTATGGTTACTGATTTTGGATTTTCATAGTATACCAACCATGGTGATGTTAGATTATTGGTGATTTTTTATCACTGTAATATATCACACCAACCATGATAATCTTTGATCACTAAATATCAAATCACCATAGAATTTAGTTCACTAGTGATCCCAGATTACCTGGTGATCCTAAAATATTCATCAAAGGCACCCTAAGGGTGTGCTTAGCAGATTAAAATTTTTTTGAAAAAATAATCTTATCTAAAATGAGAAAAAAAAGAAAAATAAAAATCATTCATTGGACTGATGATTTTCTTTTTTAGTAAATAGATGAAATCAATTTCAAAGAAAGCGTCAGTCTAACCGACCATTTCAGCTAATTGTAAAAAAAAAAAAAAAAAGAAGTTTAACATAATAAAATCATCGGCTATACAAGTAAGGTTACAAATAAAGGACTTGTGGGACTCTCTGGGAGGCAAGACGCGGAAGCATTCAAGATCAACACGATTACTCCAAGCAAACCATATTCACATTGGCATTGCCTTGCTTTCTCTAGAAGAGAATATTGGATAAGTCGTGGAGTCAATGTTGCCTTGCTTCCATGAGATTTTAAGCAACATTTTCACTCTCCAGAGAATGCCATGGTGTATTTTGAGTTTAATATGACCAGGTGTCCTACAACCGAAAATCATCCAATGGTCTTCTTGTCGGTCTGATTTTGAAAATTTAAAAATCAAGTCATATGTACCGTTCCTTTTTTTTTTTTTTCGTTGAAATCTTAGCTAAGATTCCCCCAATTCTTGAGTCTAGAGTCTGGAGGTGGTCATGTTATTTGAGGGAACCATCGCTTCCGAATCCAATACTTGGTTCTACGTGATGGGCCTTACGATTCAGCACTCGGGAGCTAACCTTCCCTCCATTCCACACTGAACCCGGGCAACTCAAGCCTAGGCCCGTACTGAACGACAGCCCAACCCAAAGTCACAATCGTTACTTGTCGGCCGACGGGGCCGCATCGCGCAAAGAACGAGGCGCAGTCCATGGGCCGTATCATTCGAGAGGCTCTTGGAAGTTTCTATCTCATTCCCGACGCGCGAAGCAGAAGAATCTCTCGGAAGTTTCTGTCCCATTCCCGATGCTTGTAGAACAAATTCCTCTTCTTCCAATCCCCTCTTCCTCGATCCCTATTTAAACGCCCCCAGTCCCTCTCCTCTCCGGCAACAGATAGAAACAGAGAGCGAGAGCAATCAAGCTTAGGATCCGAGATCAAGGTCGAGCGATGGACTACAATAGGTTGTTCGGGCTGAACGATCCTCTGATGTCGACGCTGCACCACCTGATGGACATCCCGGAGGAGACAGAGAAGGCCTTCAACGCGCCCACCCGCACCTACGTCCGCGACGCCAAGGCCATGGCCTCCACACCGGCCGACGTCAAGGAGCTGCCGTCCTCCTACGTCTTCGTCGTCGACATGCCCGGGGTCAAGTCCGGCGAGATCAAGGTCCAGGTGGAGGACGACAACATCCTGGTCATCAGCGGCGAGCGCAAGCGCGAGGAGGACAAGGAGGGCAAGTACCTTCGCATGGAGCGCCGCATGGGCAAGTTCATGCGCAGGTTCTCCCTCCCGGACAACGCCAACACCGACGCCATCTCGGCCGTGTGCCAGGACGGCGTCCTCACCGTCACCGTCCACAAGGTGCCCCCACCGGAGCCCAAGAAGCCCAAGACCATAGAGGTCAAGATCGCCTGAGTTAAATCAGTAATATGAGCGAGCGAGTTAGCTAGCTGCATTGTAGTGCTGCTACTCTGTTATGTGATGGGCGAATGAATGCATCTCTCCAGTCTCCAGTTTGTTCGTGGTGTCGATGATTTGAGGAAATAATACGGCCTTTTATGTCTGGATGACGACCACGAGTGCTTCGAATTTGTTTCTTAATATATTTTTTTTTTTTAATTCGCACAGCTTTCTCGGAATCTCGCTTGTCGAATTATAAATACGCTCTTCGGAGAAAAGGTCGCGCCATTTCGATTAATTATACTACCATATATTCGGCGCATTAATTATACTCAATTGATATGTTATTGGAGATCTTATTCCGAGTGCATTAAAACATTTAAGTGTTAGTTTGTTTGTTTTTTTTTTTTGAGAATTTTTTTTCTAAAGAGAAGAAACTGGGACCGAAAAATAAATGTCATTTTTGTGCTATTTACTTTTTTTTTTTTTTTTAATGGAAGAAGAGAAGGTGTGTGGGACCCCACGCACAATTTTCTCTTCCTCCTTCAAAAGGGAGAAAAGTTTTTCTCGATCAAATAAAGGCAAGGGAATGGCATGTCTTTACGGCTACAATTGTCATTGGCCATCCAAATGCCAGCCTTACACTCTTGTCATGTGCCTTGGTCCACTTTTAAGTCTTCCGGATGCTCGGGTTTCCAAAATCTAATATTGTGAAATGGGGTGGGCTTTAGGTGGTGTTAATGTCAGTCCGACAAGTCCCTTTCTAGACTATCCGCCTTTAGACGGCAAGTCAATGGAAACCGAGATTCTTTTCCCAACTCTGACCATCGCTTCTGCATGACTGGTTCGCATCCCGGATTGAGAAGATCACCGGCCATCCGCCACCACTTTATATGACGTGACATATTTTAATAACCAAAAAAAAACATCCATGATCCAAAATTATTACATTTAATATATTATAAAAATTAAAATTTACCGTACATACAATATTAATAATATTTTTTAAAATTTATTTACTTAATATATTATGTATATATTATATATTATAATATAAAGTTAATAATATTATTATAAAAAATATGATTGGCTACGTTTAAAAGTAATCAAATTTAAAATTCGATTACTTTTGCTATCTTATTTTTTTCATCTTTTAAATCCGTAAATTGTATGGATTTAAGAATGGAAGAGATGATTGGATATGAGCTAAATCTATCTCTTATTAAAAATACTATAAATAAATATTATGTATTATATATAGTATATTATAATATTATACTATAATAATAACTAATATTATATTAATATGTATTTTATATATTTATTATACATAATCATTATAAATAATAATATAATATTAGCTACAATTAAAGTAATAATATTAATATGATTTTATTGTTAATATAATAATATATTAATATATTAATATGTAATATTTATATAGATTATAAATATTATATTATTTTGTATTGTTATAATATATAAGAAGAGACTGATAATATAGGGAAAGTATTATTTTGATTCTTGATATAGATCAACATCACCGTGGTGATCCATCATTCCTACCCCCTTGAGCATGATTAAGATCACTTCCTTAAATAGTGATCCTAATCATACGATGATGATAGATCACTATCGAAATGGGGTACCAAATGGGATGATTTTATCACCATCCCAAGATCATTAGTGATGCTATAAAGATCATCCCATACCAAAAGATATTCTTGATAATTTTACACTTGATAATAAGATTCTTAAGAATAGAAGATTATCACATTTGTTTAATAATACGGTAATTAATTTACCATGTTTTTGAATTTTATTATAAATTTCTTTTTTCTTTTAAATGTTCCTCTCTTCTTTTTGCTAACACATAAAATATTCTAATAAAAATTAAGATTCTTTGCGAATGGCTTTTAAAAATATTATGTATTTAGATATTATAAATAATAATATTAAATATAATATAATATAATATAATATTATTAAATATCTAATTATATAATATATAAATATTTAGTAATATATTTTATAATAATTTAACATGCAAGAAGGTCATAAATATTAATATTTAATATTTACATATTATTATATAAATATGTAGTAATATTTAAGATATTAAATATTATATTAAAGTTAAATTTAATATTAATATGAAATATTGTATTGTATATTTAATATTAAATATAAATATAATATCTAGTGTAAATTAAATATATAATCAAATTAAGTATTCTTAAATATTTATATAAAAGTTAATAGTGTAATTTAAAATTACCAAACATTGATAATCTCAAATACCTACCTTTCATATGAGAATCAATTACTATGATTTGTGATAATCTTAGATCATTTGGAATTAAAAATTACCACTCAAATTATCATGCCTAATTACTAAACATAGCAATCCGCATGATAATCTTAGATTACTATGATCGATTATTATTAATCAAATGACCTCTTAAGTTTAGTATGAAGTGATCTTAAATAGATCATTAATGATTCAAGTGGAAGTAATAGAATCACTATGTTTGGTTGAACCTTAGTAATTTTATGTGACAGTAATCCTATATCACTCTCATCTAGAAAATCATTGCCTAATCTAGTGATCCCCTACTTGTCCATAAAGTTTGGTAAACATAATAATCCCAAGCAATGATTCTAACTTGAGATTTAAGGAGCAAAATGCCCCTCATCTACATAAAAAATGCTTGATATTATATTTTCTTATCAATATAATATAATTTAATATTATAAAAAATATTATAATATTACGATATCATATTATTATAATATAACATAATTTTAATTATAATATTATACTATAACATAATTATTATATGACAATATTATCATTATATTATAATTTAATTATAATATAATATTATATTAAAAAATAATATGAAATAATGATAAATTATCATTATACTTGCAAAATATATTCGAGGTAATTATTTTTTAAGGTAAAAAGATATTAATTAATCATGAATAATTTTGGCATTTTATGATTAGTAATTCGTAATTTCCATAGCATACTAAATATAGTGCTCTTAAATTACTGAGAATATTTAATTACTGGCATATGTTATACCAAACACAATAATCTTAGATGATCGAAAATCATATCACCTTGTATAAGATTACTATAGTGATCCTATTTAAGTTACCAAACACCCCCTAAGGACTGTTTAAAGTGGAAAGAGTCAGATTTTTATGGTAATTCTTTATTCATGATAATCAAAGATTAACACCTCTCCTTCTGTCAATCTTATATTCCTAAAATTAAGTGTAAATGAGATTTTTATGAATAATTTGTTGCACTTCAAATGCATATCAAATAATTTTCTTAGGAATCTCCATAGGAATGTTTACTTCAAATGACCCCTACACCTATCCCCTTCTTTTCTATCTTACAACAAAAGGCCTACCATTTAACCATCCCTTTTACTAAATTAGGGTACTTTAGGTTGGGTCAAAACTTTGATCCTAAAAGATCCAACCTCCAACCCCTCAGCCCGCCCCCCACGGTTTGCTTCAAATGACCCCTACACCTAACCCCTCCCTTTCTATCTTACAACAAAAGGCCTACCATTTGACCGTCCCTTTTATATTTAATAGCTCTTCAATAATATCTCTAATCGAAACATATTTAATAACATATTTTAATTTAGTTTCTTTTAAAGATAGTTAATTACACAGTCTTCAAAGCATATGCCTTAACATCAGGTTTGGGTCCAATTATTAAGTATCAAAATTCTAAGGATCAAAAATATAATATCAACATATTACATCTACCCCATCTAGAGTTATTTGGTTTAATTTCTTATCCATATTTTTGATTTTTTTTGATTGAGCAAATATATTTTATTTTTGATAAGTACCTAAATCCTTTTATAATGGTATTGACAAATTCTTTAACTGAGAATAGTAATTATATTTTTAATTTATATTATTTAAATAATTTTAACGATTGTAAAAGCCGAAATAATATTTTGACTTTTGGTGAGTTATGCATATCCGATATAAGGTCAAAAACAAAATATGGCATCGATAACTATCAAATACATGCAACCATATGGTTGGTGAATACTTGTTTTTGAACAACTAGTTATTAAGTTGCCATGCCACTATTAATGCTTAGATTTTTTTTGTTTTTTTGGTCAACTCCATTTGGAATCAATTTTACAATAGCATTCAATTAAATTTAGTTCAATTTTACCAATAGAATTGAATTGAAATGAAATGAATTTATGGTAGAATTTAAGTATTTAAAATAAATTTTAAAATATTAGAATCCAACTAAATTCTATTAGTGCGAAGAGATTAAAATGAATTGAATTTATTTAAGTTCTAATATTACCCTCTCACTGCTTTAAAGACAATTCTTTAATGTTCTACCAGAATTGTTACCATCATAATGTTCACATCATCATAGTTGCTCTGAAATGGCGGCTAAGGTAAGAACTGGGGTTAGAATTATTAATTTAAGGGTTAGAAAAGTGCAATCTTAAGAGGAGAAGATAAAAAAAAAAGTAAGCATCACGGAATGATACTTTTATCTTTCTATAATTGAATCCAACAAAAATAAATTCTATCTTCTCAATTCACAACAACATTGGCTTGAATTCTAATTATATAAAAACTTGGCTTTTTCTGTTTTAATTCAATTAAATTTTTTGAGTTTAAACCGCATTTCAAACAAAGAAATCACAGAAAAATTTAATTAAAATTTTATTTTTAAATGATTTCAAAGGGGCCGGTCATATAATATCCCACATGGGGCAATAGAATTTAAAGCATTTCCCACCCAAGTTCCAACCACAAGTTAGCCATGCGGTTCGATCTTCATCAATCGATAAAGTTGGCATGACTCGAATTTAAAATTGTTAAGGACTAGGTTTCGGGGAAGTACGTCCAAAATTAGATACGGCCGATCTAATAATCGAGATCAAAGTAATATAAAACGAGATCCACCGATCTTGCCGTTGACATTCCATGCTTTCGTGTCAGCTAGGCCGAGGATGTAGAGGGCCCATGGGCCATAGCAGATGTCACAGCTTCGTCTTCGTTTGATTTTTTCTTTTTTTTTTTTTTTTTTTTTTTTTTTTTTGACTTCGGCGCCGAAGAAAACCGCACCCACCCAACGGTTCCGTTTCGCTCTTTGCGTTTAGATTTGAGCGCCGTGGCCTTCCACGTTTCCGAATGCAGATCATGTGCCCCATCTCAGCCAGCCAACAGCCTCCTCAGGATCACGTGTAAGGTCAGGATTAGAAACTGGGAAACCTGGAGTCTGGTCCTGCGCTGACTTGTCTCAGTCCATTCGACAAAAGGCTGTTTGCTGTTTTATATGAGACAGCTGATCTCGAGATCCCTAATCTCGCAGTGCGGTTGTCTGGGGGGATGATGAACAAATGGACGGTCAGGATTGATTGTAGAAATGTGGATGAGCTTAAGTGCCTAGCTCCGCGAGTTATCTTAAACGGAACTATTTCTGATTTTTATCCAGATTATAACATAGTTTTCTTGTCCTTTCTTTTTTATTTTAATTTCTTGGCTTGCGTCCGAGAAGGCGGAGGCATCGAGCCGGCTCGGCTGAATGAATAAAAGAAAGTAAAATGGAGGGATGAACGAAGGGGAAGCCGGATCGAGCCGTCTCAGCCCTCTTCTCTCCTATCTTCCCCTCAGCTCGGACCCTAATCCTAACCCTAATTCGCTGCCGATCCCTCCCGGCGATGCCCCGATCGGCGTAATCTCGGGCATCCGGCAGGTAGACCGCGCCGTGCCGGCTGATTCCCGGCCGATCCCGATCGTCTGATCGGTTCTTGTCGCAGATCGGGCCGGGGGGAGGGGGGGGCGGCGCACGATGCCGTCGCACGCGGATCTGGACCGCCAGATCGAGCACCTGAGGGAATGCAAGTTCTTGCCGGAGGCGGAGGTGAAGGCCCTCTGCGAGCAGGCGAGGGCGATCCTGATGGAGGAGTGGAACGTGCAGCCGGTGAAGTGCCCCGTCACGGTGTGCGGGGACATACACGGCCAGTTCCACGATCTCATCGAGCTGTTCCGGATCGGAGGGGAGGCGCCCGACACCAATTACCTGTTTATGGGAGACTACGTCGGTCAGTCGTTTGCCCCAGGGAAAGAAAGGGGTTCCTTGCTTTTCTTAGGTTTCTTGGCGTCAAATTTAATTTTAGGGTTCGGAGATTCCTGCTTCTCGGAAGGATATTTCTTTTTGCCAGATTTCCATGTTTTCTAACGAATTTGTAGATCATATGTCTGATTAGTACTTTATCTTTTTTTTCTTCTTATTTACTCTTTCCATATGAAGGCAAATTTTTTTTTTTTTTTAAAAAACCCCGATTAGGATTTGTCGCTTGATGCTGTTATTTATTGCTCTAGTTATTTATTTTTGGGGATTAATTAGGCGTAACTTTTGGCTGCTAATAAATTATGGAAAATATTGCTTTTAATATCATGTTGTCGTTGCACGTCGGATTTCTTGATTTTTTTTTTTTTTTTGGATAGGAGATTTCTTGATTGTTAAAAACCGTAGTTTTAAGAAAGAAATTTGTCTAGGTTATTGTCTCAGGAATACAGCTTCTTGAAAACATTGTTATAGGAGTGTAAGTGGTGTACCATCCCTTATATGGCTGCATCTCCCTGTTATAAAGGTATTCAAGGACGAGGTGCCCTATTATATCATGCAAAAACCTTTAGAAATTATATTATGTCTGCCTATCTATCTGTTCAGAAACTAGCAGCCATCTTATTATTGAATAAGATGATCAAAAACTGGAAAAATTAGCAAAATGGATATTGAAGGTTCTTTTTAGGCTCTGCAAAGAAGTTTCTGCATGTATAAGGCCAGACAATTCAAACTTGGAACAACTTGTATTTGAGTTAAATTATTCAGGGCTCGTTGTCCGAAAACTTCTTTTTCCTTCTGCCTGCCTGCTGTGTTTTTGTTAAAACTTTGCTGATTAATTCTTTTTTTTTTTGTGATAGTCAAGAAAAAGGTGAATAATTAAGACAACGTTCCTTCTATTATCATTCATCCACCCCCTCCCAACTTTGTGGGTTCTTTTTGGCCTCCCTATGTATGCTTCACTACTTCTTTTAGCATGCTAATTGGACCTCCCATCAATTGTACATTCAAAAACAGATATGCTTTGAAGAAATCCCAGCAGGAATTTGTTAACAACTGCTTCTAAAGGTCTACTTTTGATTTTTCTTTTTAAGTTAATTTAGAAGCCAATTTTGCTTCGTTGTGCTGATAGTTTTACTATTGCACGGTGAACTTCCAAAGGCAGGTAGCAAATACTTGTTCTTAGTCAGCTATGGCACTAACTTTTGTGCACACAATACTATTTGTGAATGCTTCTGGATTTTCTTTTCCAGTACAAAGTGACTGGCATGTTACTCTATTCAGCTTTCATTAAATTTTGGGTGCACATAAGTACCAGAATAGGGTTCATTCTGTTGGATATTACTGTTTCAAATTTAATATTATCCTTGCTTAATACTAGTTATTTACTTTCTCATGCAGATCGTGGTTATTATTCAGTGGAGACTGTTACGCTTTTAGTGGCCCTGAAAGTTCGTTATAGAGATAGAATCACAATTTTGAGAGGAAATCATGAAAGTCGGCAAATTACTCAAGTGTAAGCGTTTATTATTTGCAGTTCATACATTCTAAAGTTCTTTTATTCCATTAAACAATACATGGCCAGGAATTTGGCACTGACTAATAGAGGGTTGTTTTAGGTGGAAAGCCTTGTGTGTTCTCAAAATATGGTGATGTTTATCCTGGCTGCTTATATAGCTTGTTGGTTTTGGTAAGCTTGCTTACTGTATGGGTGACTGCTGCCTTTGTCATAGCATTATAGTTCTAGGAGAAGTGATAGAAAAATTGATAATAACTACTCCTCATCTGGTCGTCTAGAGAGCCATAGGATGAGCATAGATAAGTTTTCTGATCACTGGGCTGCTTCAGCAGGGTGAGTCAGGAAATAATGAAATGACAGTTGCCAAATCTATTATTTTATAAACAGTGTAGCAGTGGGATAAGAATTTGTTGTAGTAACGCGGTAATCTTGATGGGTTTCATGTGCGTTGGGATATGCAATTGACCATGATGGGACCAGATTTCTTTTCTCAAAACCATATGGCAATAATCTGACACCAATATGTCTCATTATGCCACTGTCTCTTTAGTACAAACTGACATCCTTTGTTTTGACTTTAACCATGACTTTCATTCAGATTTAGCCACATGACTTTTGATCTGTGTTTAAAATAAAATCCATAGTATGCTACAAGGGACATCTCTTTTTGGAATCTCTAATGTTATGCTTTGTCTGATTGTCACTTAATTGTGGAATTAATTAATCATTTTCTTTAATGATCTTTTCAATTCTCCCAATGTGGAGTAAAATACATTATGATAAAGATGAATTTAATATTGCGATAAAGCACTTTTCTTGATTTTTTTTTTTCTGTGCTTTTGTGATCTTGTTTGTGTTGTAGTTAAAACTTGGCTGTGACTGCATGTCTGCATGAAGGAATTGATGCAGTTTTGTGAATGAAGTTGTTGATATGTGCTTAAAGTCCTATTTTTGGTTCTCACATACCTGAAAATTGATGTACTTTGTGAGTTGCATGGCTTTCTACTGCATTATTGCCCACATGTTGTGATTTTGAGCAAATCTCTGTGATCATGTAGTTCATGATATCTTCTGCTATACCTTATTTGAAAAGAAGATATGGTGTTTCTTTTGTGCTTAATGGTTTAGATATTTTTCCATAAAAATAAAACTCCATATGATTTGCAGTATTGACCTGAAAAAGCTATTATGTGTTTAAGCTATTGCTTTTTCCTTGCTCAGGATTTCTTCATGGTTTTGGGAAATCTGCTTGATGGTAATCCCTCAAGTATCTCATATCATGTCTCCCTTCACATGCAAGCATTTCAACATGTGTTCCTCTGGGATCTTTAGATGAAAAGGCACTAAAATTCAAAGGCACATTCTGCTAGATGACACTAACTATGCTCGATTAATGACATGAGTTCTGTTTTCCTTCAATTCTTGGAGTTCCTATTAAAAGTCTGAAGAGGTTCCTGTGGAATGTGAATCCTCTATGATATAGCTCTGTGATCTTATATTTGTTCATGTGTTTTGATGAACTAATAAAGGAGTCCTTGCCACTTTTTTGCCGATTATAAACAATATATATTCCCATGAGATATGTGTGACCTACCTTTGACTCCCCCCCCCCCCCACAATCCCCACATATTTCTCAGAATAGGAAACTCTGATGAACGATGATCTCTCTGTCACTTCAAATAATTATGATTTTTTTAATTCTCTAATATTGTTTCTTTTGCTACAGATATGGTTTCTATGATGAATGCTTGAGAAAATATGGCAATGCAAATGTGTGGAAATATTTCACTGACCTATTTGACTATCTGCCACTTACAGCTCTTATAGAGAATCAGGTGCAGGTTTTATATTTGTGCAAGATTTTTAACTATAGCTCAGTCTGTAATTTATGCCTGACAAGTGCTTGTAATTTTCTTTTTAGGTATTCTGTTTGCATGGTGGTCTCTCTCCATCTCTGGATACACTAGATAATATCCGTGCTCTGGAACGTATACAGGAGGTATGCACTTATTTATTTATTTAAAATATCTTCCTGACAATTGACAATATGAACAGAAGAGGAAGCCCTCAGGTTAGATTTCAGGGGAAGGAGTGGGTTGGGGCAGTCTGGACAAAGGAAGGGTGATCTGTGGCCAGTTTTGGTGGGAGAAGTAGGTTGAGGAAATGGAGGCTGAGGAAAGGTGGGAGGAGAAGTTGACCAAAGTGGCTAAAGGAGGGTAGGGGAATTTGAAGGAAAGAACCAGTTCAGCTCGTTGAACATGGTGAAATTGGTGTCATAACTCGGCCATATTTTGACTCTAGGAGTGGGTACCAGGATTTGTTTGTCTTTCATGCGGATTTTTATGATCAGTGTGTCTGCATCGGTCACCCATATTTTGATTATTGTCATGTATGGTTTGTGACATTTTTTTTTCAGCATTTCTAATCAGGCAGTGAATAATTATTGCAGTGATAGTTTATAGGGATGACTATGAGTTATAGGTTGGGTCATTTCCAGGTTAGGACCTAGATCCAACCCAATCAAGATCGGTTCCAGGATTTTAGATCTAGAACCGGCCCAATCATATCTTGGAAGCAACTCATAATCAATCCAATCAGATCTGTTTAGTTCCGAGATAGAATCGATTTTTTATTCTTTTTTGTTTGACACATGCCTGATATCAAATTGCTAGAATTTTTTTTCTCAGTTACGTTCAATAAAAAGAATATTTATAGTATTTGTTGACTAATTTAATACTTAAGGTTTTTACTAGAGATGGTGAACAACTTATGAAGTATACTTGATGTCTCATGTTTGATTCCCGAAAGCATCTTATTTTTTTTCTAATTATGCTTAAGAATCTTGGATACAGAACCAATCCTGTTAATACTCAGAAACAAACCAACCCTATTAATACTCAAGATTGGGTTGGCATCAATTTTAGGGTTACCCTAACCCGTTGCTCACTCCTAATAGTCCGTATGAGATTGATTCAAAATGACTTGAATAGTCCAGTATTTAAATTATTGACAAATTCAATAATTTTTCTATTCAGTGGTCAGTATTAGGGACATCAGTTATTCTCATGCTACACTTTAGTAAACTTAAGAAGGTACAATTTATTGAACGAATCAAATGAATATTAACTGTGAGAACAAACGATGCTAACCTGTGCTATAATGGTATTCTCTCCTTCTTAAGGGCTGGTTTGAATACTGGGGTCTTGGTGTTTTAGTTTAAATTTATGTTTATAGTATGTGACTATAATTTTATGTTGGTTATTAACTTTACCGCAACTCTTCTCTATCCATATTCGGCTCTACATAAAACTCATGTTTTGTACAAAAAAAAAAAAGAGGTAGAGATAAACTAAAATTACATGAAAGGAAGTAATAAAGAAAGATTTAATATCTTTGCATCTTACAAAAAAGTATAATTTTAAGTCAAGTAGAATAGAGAGAAAAAAAAGGATTGATGTAACCGGCCTCAATTAGTTTAGAGTTAAATCTTTGTCACTGTTGTTGTTGTTGTTGGTGATGGTGGTGGTGTTTTAGTTTAGTTACTTTCATTTAACAGTTAACCGCTGAAGCAATTTGTTCAGCATTCATCTGTCCATTGTGACATCACGTATATGTGCAATAACTGCATTGACTGAATGTTACTGCACTGTTTTCCATGTCATATTTGCAGTGTTATTGTTTACAGAGTTGACCAATGATTTTATGTTGCAATCATAAGTTTGTACATTCATTTTTTATTTTCCTTTTACTCTGGAATTTGATATATTATTTCTTTTACTTTGTTAATTATTTATGTGGTAAATTGCTGATTCAAATGCTGCTAAATTCAATCTTTAAGTTTATAGTGATGCCACTTTATAAAAATCAATATTACAAATATTGTTATTACATTATTCTTTGTCATCTTAGTTAACTATTATTTTTCTTATTTATTATTGGCTTGGCTTGAGAAAGATTTGGTATGGTGCTCTTGGAGAACTAAATATAGCCTTGAATCATTTTTGAACTGGAAACCATTTGAAAAAAGAAACAATGCGTCTGTGATAAAAACATTGCATGGTGTATCCGGTTCAAAGCTCTCCTGGGCCCAGGAGTGCAATTGCTTTTTTATTGGCCTAGACGCAACGTCATGTAGGTGCCTCCTTGTGTAGAGGCTGGGCCAGTTGGGTGAGCTATACTAAACTTTAGACTTGTGTTTCCATGAACCATGTTGCCAACTATTGAAGTGAACCTAACCTGACATACCTGACCCATTTGATTCTAAATATTAGGAGCACCAAACCTTAACGCTGTGTAGTTCCTGATGACTGTTAATCTGAATTTCTGTGCTCATATATGATGGAAATGCTGAGCATCAAGCTGGCTGCTTTACCCAACCATATTGACCATATAGGCACAACTGGATATATTTTGTATTCTGGGCTGGATATTTAATATGAATATCTTAACTGGTTCTGTTTTGGACTGTGCTGCACCTGGATGCCACCCCAGTGGTTCAGGCTTTATGCCTCGAAGGCTTTAGGAGGCATTAATCCCAGCAAGAAAGTTTCCATACTTGGTCTTCCCCTTGCGAGAAGGGAGAAAGTTTAAGATTCAAATTTTTGCTAAAATGGCCATCCAAGTTTGCTGGCCCATCTTGTGAGTGATGGAGGTGAAGTTGGTTTCATCAGCAGATGACCCCCCCACATAATACTTGATGTGAATATGTTGCATTACAACTCTGTTATTTTATTTTCATCCCTCCCACTCAGCATGTCCTTGTATGTTAAATCTTCCATTAAGTTCCTTTGCAAGTTGCATGTAACGTCTGAAATCAGCATAGGCTGTGTTCTACATTTTTTCATCTGGCTTTGATAGATGTAAATGTTTCTTCACCTCTGTAGGTTCCACATGAAGGACCCATGTGTGATCTCTTGTGGTCTGATCCGGATGACCGATGTGGGTGGGGTATATCACCAAGGGGAGCAGGGTACACATTTGGACAGGACGTTGCGCAACAGTTTAATCACACAAATGGTCTTACTCTTGTGGCCAGAGCACACCAACTTGTCATGGAAGGGTACAACTGGTGTCAGGTAGGTTGACTAGAACCATGGACTGATTCATATTTACTGTGTCAGAATGCAAGTTTATGGCCATGCACTAAGGGGCTGTTTAGAATCTTGCAAGTGAAATTACAGTGCAGCTATAGTTACAATGTAGTTGAGTTGCATATAATTGAATTACATTGTAATTGAACTTATACTGTTTGAAAGGTTGCAGCTATAAGTGCTGTAAGTTGAAAGAAGTTGTTTGGTTAGATATAACAATAGGAGATGCAGTCACCTGTAAATAGAACGGTGAACTTACTTCCAATCCTAATTTTTTAAAAAATATTTCTTTAACCAATTATGCTAACTTGTATGATTTTATAATGTGACTATTTATCTAACTAATATATGATAATTTCATACTGACTGATACAAAATGTTCAATTCATAATTCCTAAATTTTTAGTTTGCAAAAAATAAAATTTTCATAATTAAATATTAATCTAGCAATAGAAATTTGATATAGTCAAAATTTCCATGACTAACAAGAGAGGGGGAGGGAGGGAAACATGAAAATAAAAATAAAATAAAAATATTATAGATGCATGATATATTTGAAATACCTCATTTGGATATAATCAACTATTTTCATCTTACTTCATATGCGATGTCTTGAATCCTAGAAGATCAGTAATGGATGGAATATGGAGAGGAGAGGAGAAAAAATATTCAGAAACGAAGGCTTTGGGAGAAATCTCTTGAAAGTGGCATAAAAAGAATAGAGCTGTGTATTTCTTTTCTATCATTGGAAGATGAGGAGATGTGAATGGGGTGCATTTCTGTTACATATCTTATCGACTCTAAGATCGATTGATGGCCAATTTGACTATGAGTCAATTTGCAGGTTTTTAAGTCTAATAGTGCAACTTGAATTATACCAAGTAATTTAACTTTTTGATTCCAAACAAATGAAATAAAACTGCACTGCAAGTTGACTTGCAGTGTAAGTTGAGCCACAGAGTCCGAAACAGCCCCTAAGTTCCAACAAAACATGACTCAGGACTGTAGTTCTCTGTCATGGAGTTCTCTCTAATTTTTCACTTTAAGCTGAGTAATCTAGAAATTTGGGGCATTCCAGAAGGTGGAAGATAACCTATGACCGTCTGATTTTCTTACCATGGCCTATCTAGCTTGCAGGCAATTTGGTGGAAAATTTTGATTTATAGCTATGGACATGCATTATTGTTTTGCATGCCTCCCCTCACCATAGTGAAGCTTTAGACAAATCTAAGTGCATCAAAATTTTATTTTATTCTTAAACCTTTTTTATTTAACATAAATAATGAAATAATTTTTCATTCTTTGTTGTGCCTCTTATATTGCAGGACAGGAATGTTGTTACGGTATTTAGTGCACCGAATTATTGTTACCGTTGTGGTAACATGGCAGCTATAATGGAGATTGGGGAGAATATGGAACAGAACTTCCTCCAGTTTGATCCAGCACCAAGGCAGATTGAGCCAGACACTACCCGCAAGACTCCTGACTATTTTTTGTAATCTCCATAACCCTATCACCTGTGTTTGTTCGCTTCTATGCTTCTTCTGTAGATGTGCTCTAAAAAAGAGGAGTTTTGGTAAGTGGAGAGAGATCATCATCATCATCATTCTTTCGTTTGGAGTTTTTCCTGCTGCTTCTGTATGCTGTGCCATGTTTAGATTGAAAGCGCTCTCAAGAGGCTTTTTCTGTGAATTGCCTTTGTATTCTTAAAGAAGAGGAAGTTTTGAGACTTTTTCTGTGAATCGCCTTTGTATTCTTGAAGAAGAGGAAGTGGGGAAGCAGCAATAACAAGCACGATCCCACTTGTTTTATACATGTTGCTCTTTTAAAGAAACACTATTTGAGAAGGTTTGAGTGCATCCTTCAATCAAAATGCAAAGCTTATTTTCCATTGAAATTCATGTTTCGGTAGTTTTAAATTTGTGATGGTAAAACCAATTCTGGAATATTTAAACCTTTAGTTTTTCGTCACTGGATTGTTGGGATTATTGAATCAACTTGAAAATTAGTCCTCACCTGGAATATTTTAGGAGTTGCTAAACTCACCTGCGCGGTGTCTTATGTTGGTATTGTAGTCCTCGTGCTCTTATGGTATTTAGTGGCTGGTGATGTTAAGCATTTAGTTTTTGTGATGCAGGGAAAGAATGTTAATGTTTTGTAGATAATTCATTTTTACGGTTCACCAGTGCTGATATAGGTGGATGGTGCAGGGTTTTGGTAATGCAGTTGGAATGATAAGTTTCTGGCTGATGTCAGTCTTCATGTTTGACAATATATCATGATCGCTGCTCGGCGATCATCCCCGCCGGTTGTCGCCTGATCTCTCTGAACCAAGTGAATTCCAACATCCCATAAGGTCTTTTTGCGTCTCTGACATCGATGCTGCAAAGCTGGTCTACTTCCCAAGTTATCTTGTAACTGAACTGGGTATGCAACGGCGACGAAAATATTGGCATGTTTACATGTCGAAACTAGACACGTACTGGACCACCACAAATTTATTCTTAGAGATTGGTAATACAATAGCAATAAATTAATCTTCCAACTAAATAATTGAGTTAAGACTTGATGATTATGGTTACAAGAGGAGGATCATCTGGCAGAAGACTCAACAAGGTAGCGGTTTTGTCATTAAAAAAAAAAAGAAAGTAGTGGTTTGTTTTTTAACCTCCTGCAAAAGCAAAGCAGTGGCCAAGAGTTCCTCCCACTATAGATCTTTATGTGATACCTTGTGCAGCACCTTAGTAGACATATAAGGGGATACGCATCCACGGACCTGAGGAGATTTTAGTTAGAAGAGGCAAACAATTAAGTAATGATGTATGCTTGTTATTACAAATATCCATCAATACATGATAGTTTGCTGCAAATTAACTATCATCATAGTATAGCATTCATGCAATTCATTTGCATATAACATAGCATGCAGCTTACGTCAATAAGAACTACCCAACATGCATGAAATAAATGGATTAAGGATGAACACTGAAATTTAAAAGGGCTGACCGCTCATGTTCCTTTATTTTTACATGAAAGAATGTACATGTCTGAGTCATGCTATCATTTTTATTTTTTCTAAGTTGAGAATCACTTTTGGAGGAAAAGAAATGCAATACAGATGTTAAACAAAAAACGAAATTTGCTGCTCCATGGTCAACATTCTGAAAGTAGACTCAAACAGAAAAGAAATGTCATTCTACATTCCAAATAGATTAATTTCTGTGCAGTTAATTCGATATAATGATTAAAGAAGCCTATGTATCGAAACTTGAGAAAATTGGTGGAGCAACAATTTGAATGAGTGGTTCAGCAGCCCGAGTAGACAGAAAAAGCAAGTTTTGCCGTTCATTTTAGTTGTAGCAGCCTTTGGATACCTGAGGTGTTGTTTTCACTAATGTGAAATACTGAAGGAAAAGTCCACTACAATCTAATGAGTTCTCATCAGGAACATGTACCAAGCAAATACTGCCTATCTTATTGGCAAAGTAAATAGGAGCTATCAAGTGCCCTTTCATCAGTATTCAATTTAATCATTTGCTGCTTCTTAGAAGAAAAAACAGATTTGGAGCTTAAAAATGTACTCCAGGTCATAGCCTCTAGTTTGAACATGGCAGATAGATCTCAGAAAATTGTTGGGGAATGCATGGCACTCTTGTTCTCTTTACCTTAACATGCTTTATGTCATTTATACAGAGTTGACTTTTAAACTCAACTGGCCAGAATTGTATGGCATTCTAAGACTGGTTCTCGATCTCCTTCAATACTTTAAGTTGGTATCAAATTTATTCATTAGCAATGTTGCCCAACTGGCAGCCATTTACACAACAGAGTTTAGGATTGAGTTGTTTAACAGATTTTGATAATGTCTTCTGACTGGTTCTCCACCTAATCCAAATTTTCCAATCCTTCAAATCAGTGTCATATATTTTCCATGCAACTATGAGCAAGATAGAGGTATGTGAATGAATCTAAAGTGAATCTATATCATATCTAGAAGCATGCAAAGTATCTGTCCTGAAGTGATCAATCTTTAAATATTATTGAGTTAATTATAAGTTCATAACTATCTAATCTACATCAGCAATGACACCTATCCAAAACAAAGCCCTTAAATTCTCACTCTATCCAATGGTGCACCTAGTCCTTATCTCACCGAAACTCTAAGATTGAGGATGATGTTGTTTCTAGAATTAAAGTAGGTTAGATAAAATGGAGAAATGCAGTCTAAATATTATGTGATCATAACATATATATATATATATATATAAAAGGAAAAAAATTATAAGACAGTCATGAGATGGACTATGATTTATAGTACAGAATGCTGGATGATCAGAAAAATACATTTATACAAGATGAATATCATTGAAATTAGAATTTTGAATGCGTGGTAATATAAGAAAAGATAGAATAAGAAATGAAGTTATTCGTAAAAAAATAAAGGTAGCATCAATTAAGTACAACTTAGATGATTTAGATATTCGTAACGCAGACCTAGAGATGAACTGATACGAAGAAATGATTTAATTAAAGGAAAAAGGAGATAAGATAGATCAAAAATTACATGCGAGCAAGCAATAAGGAAAAATTTAATATCTTTGCATCTTATAGAAAATATAACTCTAAACCGAATAAAATGGAGAAAAAAGATTCATGTGACCACCTCAACTAGTTTAGGAAAGGCTTTGATGTTGGTGTTAACCCTAAATTGCTGAAAAATTTTACTCACTAAAATTCAAAGGGCAACTTTGGACTTCTCAACCACTATCTATGTTTCATTGAGGTCCAGCAGCTGGTTGGGTTCAAAACATCCTGCAATGAAGACATCGATCAGGTAATGGGGCACAAATTGGACTAATGGGGACATGGAATCATGTGCAACTTTATTAGACGCATCGCAGTAGACACTAGGTGTGGGTGGAGGTGTAGCAGTATTTTGTAAGGTGGTCTTATTTCTCTTCCATCGCACTTTTCTCTTCAAAAGAAGGAAGGTGGTCTTATTTCATGATAAGAATCTCATGTTTAACCGATCTAGTCACTCTTAGGCATTGTTTGACATTATTGTAAATAGTAGAGCTTTTATCTATAGAGATTTAGGAAGAAGAGTTTTTATTAATAGAGATTTTAATAAAAAATTCTTTGCTATTTGGTAACTATATTTTTAAAGTGCTATAAAACTTTCACATCTATTTAATAATCAAATTAAGAAAATACTTTTAGTAACACGAAATGACCAAAAAAAAATATTACGTGGTACTTTCAATCATCCAACTGTATCAAAAATAATTATTATAAAGTATTCTTAATTTATAACTTATTTATTTGTTACATATATTACTTTTTTGTAATATTATTATATTATGATATATTACATTATATTATATTATATAGTAATTGACGGAAAGGATGGACTAAATTTAAGACCTGGTGTAAGGATGATGTACCCACAATTTAGATTGATGATGCTTGCTTTACGAACCTCCTATGCTCTCTCATGAATAGGGATGAAGTATGTGAGCTTATGAAAATCTCTCAAAGCCCAAGCCCAACCTAGCCCAAACTTTTTTTAAAAATTTAATGAAGTATGTGAGCTTATGACTTATGCTTTGATTTTTTTAAATTATTATAATAAAGAGTAATAGAAGTTGCTATTGGACTAAGCTTATTTCTCTAGCATTCAAGTTTTTAGACCTTAATCCAAATCTAATATTTTATATATATATATATATATAAATTCTCAAGTCAGGTCAGGCTTATTTTTTCTAAACCCACACTTCATCCTAAATTTTCAGTCCTAAAAAATTAGGCTTGGCCTAGCCTTATGGGCTAAAAACCTTGGCCTAAGCCTTGAAATTTTCAGGAGCCGCCTTAAACCAACCCACGAGCCACTTGGCTTGTGCCCACCCCTACTCATGAACGTAAGATATCTCTAACAAAGTCTACACTATGCATATTCCAAGTTAGATGTAAGTGCTGAAAGAGTCCTTAACAAAGTCCACACTCCAAATCCAAGAATCCAAGATGGTGCTCCTAGAGAGAATGAGAAGGATCGATATCACATCATGGTGGCAATCTATCTCACAATCTCAATATCTCATGATCCCATAATTTGATGATCTCTATTCCTCCACACATATAGTGTTAGTATAGACAAGGAGATTCAATTTGGTTTGATCTCTCATACTATAAGGATCAAAGTGGTAGAGTTTGGGAGGAGTTAAGGCAACAACTCCCACTCAGCCATAAAGACTAAATGCCCACTCAGTGTTGATGCCTAATGACTTCGGTAGCACCTAGGTATCTGCTAATAATAATAATACATAAAATAAATATATTGAAATATTAAATATGGTTGTTTTGCATTTCGAACTAGTGACCTTTAAGTCCACTAAAATAGTTTCCTAATGCATCTCAAGCAAAGCTTTTGTTCAAAAGCACCAAATTGGAGCTTTTCTTTATTGAATTTTGTTAGCTTTTAGATTATAAAGAGCTTTCAAAATTTTTACTAAATGTCTCAAAGTCACCTAAAAATGTTTTTCACCCTCCCAAAAGCACTTTTTAGCCCTCCAAAAGCAATGCCAAATGAGACCTTGGTGGTTGCTAGCTAATCAGCCTTAATTCTGCCTCCCCCCTATTTCCCTCTTGCTATCACAATGGTAAGATCATTCTCTCATACATGCATAAGGATAGACTGACTTTTAATTAGACACAACTTTCTGTGTCTCCATAAAAGTGACTCGATAAATATTTACAACACTAAATTTTTCTTGGTGTCTATTACACAAGAAAAATAGGGAAAACTAGATACACGCAACATAGTCAAAGCATCTTCTAATGCTGAGAAACCCATCAAGCAAAGACCCACCCTTATCCTTGGACCTTTTTTTCAAGTCAATCTTTTTCTACTTAAACTATAAGAAGTTCCATAATCTCCCTTATTTCCCACAAAAGTTTGAAACTGTGTCTCTGTCAAGAAATCTTTTTTCCTTCAATGGTCTATCAAAAGAAGCTGGACAGCAAATTAGGAAGAAAGAAATTAGTCTAATGGATTTTGAATAATTTATTAAAAAATGATGTTTCTTAATTAAGCTTTTCTGAAATTTTAGTTGAATATTTTTTGAAATAAAACACTTGATGCTACACTGGGAGGCTTGGTGCTGCAAATTATAACCTGCCATTCTTTTTAGAATATAATTTGAATTTGATCTAATTTTGGGATAGATCAGTTATGGGCCAGACACAATCAGATCGGAACTTGGACCTCACCTGCTCTGGCCCAACCTGATTCTGGCTTGACTCATTTCAAGTTTCCTAGCACGCTTCCTCTCATTGAATTGGGACAGTATAATTTTCCTCTTCTAGCACATAAAAGATATTTGAAGAGCAAGATTCTCTTTTAGTAGTGGCAGTGTCCAATTAGCTGGTTTCTTAATAGTTTTAGGCTCTTACACTTAGCACGTAATACTCACCCTCACCACCATGAAGTCCCTGCCATTCTCATCATTGACAAACAACAAATATTCAAGTTGGAACTATCTTTACATTGGCACACAGTACAATTGCAGTATGTGGCAAATGATGGATAGAAAACCATGGACTAAGAATGGCTCATGTGAATCACATTCTCGAGTGTGA
Organism: Metroxylon sagu; assembly: GCA_017589505.3. NCBI lineage: Eukaryota > Viridiplantae > Streptophyta > Magnoliopsida > Arecales > Arecaceae > Metroxylon > Metroxylon sagu. The sequence continues at coordinate 71,669 of JACVBY030000161.1, read as the reverse complement.
TCAGGAATTTGGTGTCGTACATGGTGGGCACTAGATCTTATCCACACCCCCTCCTCCAAAGGAGTATTGCAGTTGCAACCTCTAGCAACCTAAAATGCTTCCCTCCAAGCAACCACCAGCCACCATAAACATCTTTACTAGATCAAGCATCCTGCATAAGACTCTTATGGACCAATGATTGGGAGACAGGCATCCAGATGCATGCTATTAGCCATGCCATTAGACCGTATATAGGGCTCATAGAACCACTCTTAGGCTTCTATATCCTCATTCCCATGTTCCATCAACTTTTGTAAGAGTCTATCTATATAAAAGCATCTTAATTTTCCAATCTTTAATTCCAAAACTAACCCTAATCAAATTATTCCATTTTAAAATTACAGTACTCCTACACCAGCTCTAATTAAATTTCTCTCTTAGAAGCCTTAATAAAACATGAAAGACTTCTGTAGAAGGAATTCAGAAATTGCTGGACTCTGAGTTAGAAACAGTAGAGATATTTCTAACCAATGCTCTTTCTAACTAGTAGGCGATAAAAAATTTGATTTGGCAAGAGGAAAGAATTCAAAATTTTCTAAAATATCCAGACTCTAGAAGCTCCTAAGGGGGGATGAAGAAAGATACTTCTGAACCAAGAGACAAAGATGATATTAATGCATTGGAAAATTTAATCATGAATTAATTATTTTTAGATATTTTTCAACTTTAGATTCTATTTATATTAGAGGAAGAAAAATACTTGTGAACCAAGAGACAGATGATATTAATGCATTAGGAAAAAAAATAATCATGAGTTAATTATTTATAGATATTTTCAACTTTAGATTTTATTTATATTATCTCAAATCTAAAGAGATCCTTTCTGATATTAAGAAGTGAATACTTCACTCTAGTATTATATCAATAATACTCAAAATAATACCAATACATAAATGTAAATGTCGCAAATGATCACATATAATTGCTGAGATGCTCCATTCTATTTCAGTTTTTTTTTAATATAAACACAATCTCCTCAATGCATGGTCGAGCATGTCATAAATCAATGACAACAATCCAATGATCGCAGAATGCACCTATTGATATAGCAGATAGATCAAAAATTATTGATTAAGTAGTTTATGACATGACATGAAATATTTTATCATAGAGCAGATTGCAATTAGTTGAGGTAAGGCTTGATGATTCTGACAAGAAGAATTTCTCAAGCAACATATAAAATGTATAATCACAATTATTGGCAGTAGGAGATGAATTTAAGGTAGAATATGTTATCCTTTATGTGCAATAGATTTTGTCAAGAATTGAAATCAGTGTTCATAGATTAGAGGAAAGGTAAAATACGTAAGATCTTAGCATAAAGAATTTGGTACTTAATTTATGAAACAAAGAGGATCCTCAACTCTATTGAACCAAAATAAGTATTTAGTTATGAATATGCTACAAGAAAAGTCAAAATATTACCCTGAAAGGATATATTATCTAAGCATGCATAAATATAGATGCGACTGCAGAAAAGGACTTCTACAAAAGAGCAGATCAACATGAACATGCACTTCTTAGGGCAAAAACATGAAGATCAATATGATTTTAGCAGAAACCTTACTTCAGTGGGATTACCTGAAGCAAACCAGTTGGGATTTCAATATAGCCCTGTAGAAGAAGATCAACCCTTCGTAGACTTGAATGAGGAACAGGTGTAATCACATATAGAAGACCTTTTGATGTGTCGATGCCTCTAATGATGCCTGATCAAAATATGTTTCAGTTGAATAGGGCAGATAAAACTAAAATACTGCAAACTAAACATGTTTCCAAGTTTCTACAAAAAATTGAAAAAGGAGAAAGTTCAAAAGTTTATAGCTGAAAAAGGGAGGACCTAAAATTAGGCCTGCTTTCAAATGAATAATTAATGCATGTAAACACCAAAATGTTCAATGATCAATAGCTCCTATAAGAGCTACTACGAAGTATGCTACAAATTGTCATCAAATCTCTATGTAGGACATCATTACAAAAAGCCAGAAAGAAAAGCATTCATGTAGGTACAGATATAGATTGTCTGATATGATGTTAGAAAAAAAGACAACAAAGTCTAAGTGAGTGGTCAGAGAGAACCAAGTTATCTCATGAAAACACATAATTAAACAATACAGATTAATAGATTATTTGAAGACTGAATAAAATGACATGTTGAAAATTCAACTCAAAGCATTCTTGTGGGACACTCGACCTGACACCAAAATACCCACACCAAGATTTTGTGGGCACTTTCCAACTTTAAACTTCCTTACAAGTTTTGCTCCTCCAAAAGAACGTGTTCACAAAGTGAACATGCACCATCACAGTTTTAACTTTTAAGCTTATATATTAATTTCAACTCCTCATTCCATCGAATAAAGTAAGAATGTGCTGGACGAAAGTACATGTATATGCATTCTTCTTCTACATTTTGGAGAAGATCGAACAATATTCATGAGAGTTAGTACTGGCGAGTGTTTAGTCCCATATTAGCTATGTATTGGGCAGATCTTAGGTACCTATATAAGATCAAAGAACCAAAATAATACTTTCTAGCTAACTCTTTTTCAGTGAGGTCCTAGTTGTTACAAATAGTAGCAAAGCAGGCCCAACCCATGGTTCATGCGAAATACGGGACACTACAGACAAGCTCTTTCAAAGTTGACCACAAATCGTTCATGGTGTTTGTGATTGTGATTGGATTAATTGAACTTGAATTTGAACCCTTAGCCTGGTGAGGATGACAAGGCTTAAACAAGAGGAGTATATAAGAGTCCACACTAGCCAGCATCTTGTCTCACATTAACTATGCACTGGGTAGATCTTGAGTACTTATAAAGGATTAAGGAGCCTAAATAATACTTTCTAATTAGCCTTTTTGAATGAGGTCCTGGTTGTTACAGTATTAACGTGATAGTTCTTGGTATCAGATATGGCGAGAATAATCTTTATACGGTAAGAATAATAGAGTTTGATGTTCTAAGAAACTACAAACATACTCCAAGCAGCAACTAGATCATGTGAAGTTAGACGGTGTAAGCATAAATATATTATGGCAATATCTACTTGGATGGTTTGCAAATATTTAATGATTGGTAACATTGTTCTATACGGTGATAACTTTTCCAGATCACATAAGAATTTTTAGTCACAGTTGGATCATTTATTGTTATTCATTTCTTTGTTGAATATCTTGCATAATGAAACTAATTTTGAAAAGGGGCTTACTAGCTACATATAATGACAATTATTTCATATGATAGTAGTAATGTTGAGCCTAATTATTTCATAAAAAAATATCGAGCCTAGTTAGGCACCTTGACATCTCACCCTTGAGTATATAGAGGAGTGTATTGTAAGTATAAGATTTCTCTTTTCTGATAGCTCTCAAATGGGTCATAGAAATTAGGAAGTGTTAAAAGGGAGCATGGAGAATTTAAAAAATGTTTGCAAAAGAACTGTAGTTTGCAGAGAATGGTCGTATTCTCCTTAGCTAATGTCTTATGATTTGGTGGCATGTTAGGCCTAGAGTTTAATTTGTTTTGTTCACATGTTATATCACCCTGATAAGAAATACATAGTCCATTAAAAAAGGCTTCTATTGCTGGATTACATTTTTGTTTAATTCCAATATGCTAGTATTTTAAGATTTGTTTCATCTTGTTTCTTCAGGTTTATTCCCTGATACAGGTAAAAGGTCTTCTAGTCTATAACTAAAAAACAAATTTCACATGATGGGGAAAAGAAGGGGGAAATGTTCTTAAAAAAGATGTCCCCGTACTAATACATGTTCTGGATTACTACAAATAAGATATACGCTACTACTAAAACCAGGTGTAAAACAAATACAAATAATACAAGTAAAAAAAAAAAAAAAAAACTGTGTCATATAAGTTATCTGTTTACTATTTTTTCTTTGTGACAATGCATTATTTATTTGTGTTGAAGTTAGCTTTGATTACTTTTATTGAACTTGCACCATTGTCCCATGAAAATTCTAATCAAGAGTCCTGCATGAACATTTTAAAAATACGCATGAAATTCTAAAAAAAATCAAATTGACAGAAGAATGTAACTAATCAATCAGTTTAAAAATATTAAAAGGAAATATTAGAATATCATGGTTATTATCCTAGAAAACAGCCACAGCTTGCTTGAGAACAGTTCTAGGAATAATGCATAGAGTAAGGATGCATCCTCTGCAAAGTAAGAATATATGATGCTTGTATGTTTTGGCAGTTGGAAAGGGAGTGGGGGAAGATAAAAGTTAGCTTATTACCTAGTCCAACACACCAAGGTATGCAGTATTGAGATTTTGCAGGCCCATCAGAACTAACTGCCAAGCCAACTATTGTGGCATTTAGACTGTGAAAAACTTCATTACTTGGAACCTAAAATAAACAATTATAACTTTGTAAGGATAAGAAATACAGCCTGAAAATGGTAATGGTAAAACTAAGATTTATAATTTAGATAACAGGAAACTTTTGATAATAAAACTTCTAGGAAAAGCGGATCCATATGAATGATATCAAAAAGGTGAAAAGTTTATTATATTGCTCATGCAAATCCTGCTATTTCTTAAAATCTAACATGTTGGCAGTTATCAAACATGATCTAGGGCAGTAGGGTCAATAAGTATGCAAAGCAATATTCATTAGCAGAACAGCATTTAACTCTATGCCTCTACGGTGAAATCCAGTTGTAAGTGTGGTTCTGCTCCAAGTCATGCCGCTTCTACGGTCAAATCCAGTTGTCAGTGTGGTTCTGCTCCAAGTCATGCCGCTAGAGAGAGAACAAACTGTAGTTCATAGACGTCCAGTTTATGACACAGCATAGAGGTCACTAGGTCTTTCTTAAATAGTCACAGTAGTATGATCCAATGATCATTAGTTCATAACTTCAGATATCTGACTGTGTCATTTGCTCAAGATGGATGGTAGACCTGCAGACATGTGTATGTTTCTGTCTGTCCCCTTTAACCAAGTCCACCGTCATAGACAAAGACTCATTTGATTAAGATATATTGCCTTTTCTACTAGTGTTATTAAAAGCACTGGGCACATCCAAGCGCAAAGAGCTCTTGAAGCCTAAACATAAGGCGCAAAGTACAGGCGCATGCCTGAGTAAAGTGAGGCGCATATTTTTAAAATAAATAAAATAATTTATATAAGCAAGATTTATATACATAATAGAAAAAAATTAAAATTTTATAATAATAATATATTTAGCCTATTAGCTCAATAGAAAGCCTCCTTTTTCTCAGCTAAAATTTGTAGTCCCTTAATATTTTTCTTTTTCTTTCTCAGATGATAGCATAATTTTTTATGTTTTATCTCTTTATCTTCTAATTTTTAGTTTTGTTATAGGGTAAGAAAAATAATTATGGGATAGTACATCATAAAGTCAACATAGTCTAATAAATATAATAAATTTTTAATAAATATTACAAATATAGCTTAGGAAGAAGGCAGATTTTTCTTGTGTCTCAAATCAGATAAAAAACGTACGTATTTTTCCCTTATGTGTGCCAAAATAAAGGCACATCACTTAAAATATAAGAAGTGCGCCTTATGTCTTAAACGCACTTTAGGATATAAGAAGTGTCTAACCCTTCATGCCTTGCACCTTTGACAACACTGTTTTCTACCCCTCCATTCTTTCCATTGGCAATCACCTTTGCTTCTACATTTGCTAGTGCCATTGGTCAATGATTTAAAATCATAAAAGGGTGGTGGAACAGGCATTTAATCACCACCTGCAGCAATAAGCCCCTTGTCTGCCTGCACCACCAACTCCTCTCCCCTCCCTCTCTATCGCCCACCTCTTCCTATTGGTTAACTTGAACTTTGCCACAACTTACTACCATCCCAAACTCCTCCACCCCTTCCAACTCCATTGCACAACTCTACCCGAAGGCCATGTAAACCTACTCCATCCTCTGCTTCAACTACACTGACTTTGTTATTGCAATTGGCACCCCACTCAACCTCTTCTATGAGCACCAACCCTATTGCATCATCTTCAACAGCATCTTCTTCTTCTTTTTTTTTCTCTTCTGGATTACCGGATGGCCTCAAGCTTACTATATAAGATAAAAAATGGTGTCCTAGTACATAAAGCTCTTGCCATTGTGGAGTTGGGGAAGGATCAAATGTATGCAGTCTTACCTCCATGTGTGGAAAGATTGTTTTCAAATTTCAAACTCATGGCACTTAGATCATAATGGAACAATCTTACCATTGTACTCAGACCTGCCCTCGCTAATATAAGATAATTACAATCTATGAAATCGGCTATGACCAACTGAAACAAGGCAGTAGGGCAATCCAAATGACATGATAGAATCTGTAGCACCCTCTTAACATGGAATATTGCAACTGACCTCAGCATAATCCACCCTACTAGCCAGAGAAGGAAGAACGAAGAGAGGAGATGGATTAGGATACATGGATTAAAATGTTTTCAACTAAATTGAATACCATTCCAATCAATAAACATATGTTTGATCGATTTTGAGAGATAGATGTTCGACCTATGCTACATGTACGTCCAAGAAACCTACGTGCATGAGCGGGTCTTGCATTTCTCTTAGTTAAAATTTCCAAATAGACATGGTTTCTAGATGTATGATCCAACCACTAAATGCTGCATATGAATGAGTAAACAATCAAGGATGATAACAAGAAGGCAACATCATAACAAATCCAATTTTCATTTATCATTCACTCTATCAGCTAACCTGGCAGTGGGGATGCATAACTTTTAGCCTTGAAAAAGGAACTTCATAAGGAGGGAGGGAAGCCAAGGCACGAGCAAGTTCCTTGTTAGTTACGATATTCAGGTCACTTGGAAAACATTGCCTAAAGTAGTCAAAAAGACGACGATCTCTCATAACTTGTGCATCTTTTTGAATCAACACCCTGCAGTCACAGCCAAATTAGTATTACCAAGTGCAAGTAAAACAAGATTCGCATCTATCCATATATTCGGAGACTTGTACAAGTTAGAACATGTGGAAGAAATAGTGTATTCAATCATGTGATAAACCAATATCCTCAACCATGTATAGCATGCATTGCAAAAATGTGATTTCCTACCTCCTATACCAAAAAGGGGGAGAATGGGGAAGGGGGGATATAGACTTTGGCACCTCAAAAGATGAAACAAGTAGGATTATCAGAACAGGAGCAGGATCCCCTCAAATAAGGGAGTACAAAGAATTTACAGTGCAAAGAGAATGTTTAACATGCTGCAATACCATGAAGATTTTAGATCCTAACTCTGTTTGATGATGTAAGCAAGCTGACAACAAGAACACACAACCTAGATTGGTGTCTTAGGACATATGTTGGAATGTAGATGGTTATTGGCAATGTCTCTGTGGACGGCTCACTTTGATAGCCACACACATGCCACATTGGATATATGACGGATTAACTTACATCCAATTGAAAACACCACACCCACAAAAAGCTAGCACTCCATCAACAGGCATACCGCATGAGCACATGTAATGTTTCTAGGGATATATTGGATAGTGAGAATTAAGAATAAATAATGGAGAAGCAAAAAAAGAAAAAAAAAAAGAAAAAGGAGGAGAGCTATGGAAGCCTTCATACCATCATTGGCAAGACATATTTCATCTCACTTCAAAGCAAAGGCATGACGATGTCTCAACAAGTTTCCAATGTACAGATATTAAATTCTGTTCCATCAAGAAGCCATTCAAGGAGCCTAATTATATATTTTGTGAATCCTAATCCTCACCAAACTGCTAGTGTAGGTTTGGAAATAGTAAAATGTAACATATGGAAAATTATAAAGTTCCAAAAACAAATAACTCTTCAAGAAAACCACTGTTGTGCTTGGAGTTGAGAAAGTACTTCAACACTTTATGTTGAGTGATTCCCTCAAGGTTGTTGAGTGTTATAGATGCTGCCTGCTACTTCATTCTAAACTATGCTTTAGCCTAGGATGGACTTCCTTTCCTGGTACCCTTTTCCCAGACCTGGATCATTTGTCTGTTTATGCTTATCATGTTGGAACAACATATTCAGCATCCTAGTTCACCATTATTAATGACAAGAGAGAAATTGGTAGGCCACCTGAAATGCATCAAAGTGTGAAGATTCCGCGTATGGACGTGTACGAGGATAATATTGTCCAAAATCAAGATCCCAACACCTTGACCAACCAACTAGAGGGAAAATCAAGTGGAGACCATCAAATGAAACATTCTTTGGGACCGTCTATCAATGCTTTTAACCATGACTAAATCCTCTGATATCAGTGGGCTAGATGAGAGATTGCTGAGATCAATTTAAATAAGCCTGGAAGTGATTTTAAAAAGAGAATTTTTTACCCAGAGTCTGTTATATGTCACCAGTCGAATTAGTGCTCTGAATTGAAGGAATCTCAATAAAGAAGAGAAAAAAAAGAGACAAGGGGAGAACTGAATGGCAACTCATATGCACATCATTCCAATGTGCAGCCCATCAGTACTATCCCTTCAAGTTTCAAAAATGCAGGCAGGTGAACAGAAAACAATGTGCAACATAATAGAGAAAGAAGCCCAAGGAGAGGGACCACATGATTTTTGGTCAAAAGAAAGATAACAGTAAGTCAGCTACAAATTGAAACCCCCTCAAGAACCAAAACCAAGGAAGTTATTTTTTAAACAAGTCAAAGAATCAGAGAGAAACTAGAGATAGATTTCATGAAGATCCCTTTAAATAAGTCTACTTGGAAAAAAAAAAAAAAATCATTTCATATGGTCGAACATCCTCAATAGTCTCTTCTATATATGAACCATGAAAGGCAGGGCTGCCCCAACGTAGCTGGTCATAGTAGACTCAGGAACTCATTATGGTAGCTGATGACTCCTATGGGTGTCCCAGAAGGTAGCTGATGAGTCTACCGGGAGCTTTTATTTCTTTCTTTTTTTTGTTCAGTTTCTACAACAATTTTCTTAAAGAGAAAATCTGTATCTTCTTTTTCGAAACATTAGCAAGCATTTTCTAAAGTGATTCTAGGAATAGGAGTAGATTGGGGTCCATAAACGAGAGAGCATCATTCAGCTTGTAACTACCGTATATAGAGTGTAATCTAAGTTTGCGAATTTTTTCTTTGTTGAAGAAATTCTCAGTAAGATGCTACAACTGTTTAGCTGTTATCTTTCCCTCATATAATTGAGCTAGAAACTAAATGAGAGACTCAGTTATACTTGTCTTTGAGGTCAGCTCCTTGACATTGACCTCATAACAGGTTTGTTTATTTATTCTTTCATATTCATAAGTTTGATATTCAACATTTGAATTAAAAATTGTTTTGTGGATGAAGAGGATTTAGAAAAAATTCAGGCATAAAAACAGAACCATACATATAAAGAAAGAAACAAGGTTAGCTGATTGGATTACTAATTATGACAGGTAAATAGGCATGAGAATGTATTATTGCTTGTATAAAAATATATCTCATTACTAAGACACATCTTCCAGAATAAGGCAGTGATCCAGCCTTATTTGAAGGTCATGGGATGCCTTAGAACCCTTAAGAACAGCAATTGTAAATGCTGTACTTATAAATATAGCAGCCCTTTAAGTGAAGAATCAATTTAATTTATTTCAAGAGTTGAAAATTGCTGTAAAGAAATTTTAGCAAATATGTGGAACAAAGATGAGATTTTCCTACATCATAAGCTTATCTTTTAGGGTTATAGAGTGGTTGTCGATGGGTTTTAAAACAAAGAATTTTGTGAAATTTCAATACAAAAACTTTCAGCCAATGTCATGAAGGAGAATAAATTTTTATTTTCCTCAGAATCATTTTTTTTCCCAAATAAAGCATACCCATTTATATGAAAGGTAGGCAAATAATGAGAAAATGACATGCAAGTAATAACAATGGCAAAAAAGAAAGAGTAACATGGAAGGTTATCATGAAAATAGGATAATCATATCAATGGTCATTCACTATTATTTTCATCTATTGTCATTTTGAGATATTTCCACTGCAGGGTCCAGCTCAAAGAGTAGCCAGGAAAGCATTTCTGACTAATCCATGCATTCCATGCCCTATGAATGTTCTGTTGTTCACAAACAGAAATCTAAGATTAAATACTCACGATCTGTTTAAAGAATCCTGACGTGCTGAAGAGATGTCAATCATATCAACAGGTCTCTCTAGTTCACCATCCAACCAAAATGTCCCAGTTGGAAGATTCTTACTCTCTACTGAGATGCGTATCTGAACCACCTGAGTGGGAGAGATATATCTCAACATTTCCACTAAAAGATCAAAACCAGTACCTACAAACAAAGAAAAAAGAAATCAAGATAAAAAAAAAATTACATAGGCATCGTGTGGTTGATAAGTTACAAACATAAGCCCATAGAAAAGGAGGACAAAACCTTCTTTGAGCCTCTGCATTTCTTTTCCCTCTGCATTTCTTAAAAAAAAGAAATGCAGTACTAAAGCAAGCAAAAATTTCCAGAACCATACCTTTCACCCATCCAGGAGTGTTAACAATTAGAGGCAACATTGATTTTCCAGGACTATCAAGCTCACTAGCTTCATAATACTCCTTTACAAAGTAATCATACAAACTAAAAGTGCACTTTAAATAAGCATCTGGATCTCTTTTAGAAGAAATATCACCAAAGAAGAAGCACCTGGGGGAAGATTAAAAAATAACAAAAAAAAATAGTCAGTAGTAGCACAAGGAAAATTTCAACTTAAAAATTGAACCATAAGATAATCTGGTCAAGTAATTCAATGTAACAGTGACATTATCAGTTGCCACACAGAAGGTAATATGTCCAGTTTTAGCAAAAATTGAAATAATTGAAGAAAAGTGAGGAAGTCAAGAAACTATAGGTGACTGATTAGGTTGTCATAGCTTTTTAAATTAGGCACATGTGCTTCGAAGTGAGATGATGGGAGCATTTTCTGTTGTAACAGTCCTATCCTAAGTAATATTAATATCTAAAAGACCTTTCTGAAGCTCCAAGGGATCTGAATCGTATAATCGAGGTTTCCTATTATGTCAGTAAGGAAAGATTGCCTCGAGTGACTAAACTTTCTTTCTTTCCTCTCTATATATACATATATGCATGTTTGCTAGCAGGGAGAAACATCTATGGTGGTGCATAGGAGACCAGCCACAATCATCCACACAACATAATCTGCAATAAATTTTAGATGATTTCTTCTATATCCCATGGTGGAGACCGCATATTTTGAAGGTGATGGCGTCAAAATTTCTCTATAGTATTTCACATGAATGTTTAGGACTCCAAGTATTCATTGGTTTTGTAGGTTTTTTATTATTTTTTTAATTTTGTTGACTTCGAGTTTCTTTGACAAAATTTTTAAAACCAATTGAAATCTAAATTCTTTAGGCTCATATCTGAACCATTTCTCTAAAGTTGATACTACTAAAGTTACAATTGCTTTCTAATTTCATTTTAGATAATAACTCAGGTGTGCACAGAAAATTCCACCAAACCTGATTCTTAGCCTTCCATTTATAAACTAAGGAACTCTAGACAAATTATTCAGCACCAATATTATAATCTATATCAATAGCTGCTAATCTTAATATGTTAAGCCCTTACAAGACCAAAACACCAAAGCAAACTATTTGCTGCACCATAACCTTACCCATCACATCTCAGCTGTCTAATATGTTGATTCCTCTTACCATACTACCTGATCCATACAGCCTACATTATCACCATCACGGGGCACAGAGACAGCCCATTGGCACCATGAACCATGCTCCATACCATGGAAATCCTTGCTTCCACATGAATCAGATGCAGGGCCTACAACAAGAGAAAGCTGCTTGTGGCCTGAGCCACATGTAAGTGGGCTTTCCTAGATGCACATGTACATCTAGCCACCCTCATTGAATGCAAGATATTGCCATTAGCAATAAGGGTGAATAACTCTGGTGACATGAAGATATTGAATAGGCTTGTTCTTGAGTTTTCATCAGGATTATGGCTGTTTTAGCAAACAAAAACTTTCAAACAATAAACAGGAAATACAGCATATGAGGAAGACCTCCCCCCCCCCCCCCCACACTCAAACCAAAAAAAAATAGAAAAGAAAAGAAAAGAAAAGAAAGTTTACTTCATTAAGAGTGTGGCCATTCCAATACAATCACATGATATCAGAACATTCAAATGAACACCTTTCCAATGTTGCATTTGGTTATTATCACTACAAAGCTTATATTTGTTGCTTAGACCCATAGACTATGAAATTGAAAAATAATACTTCATTAATTCATGGTTTAGGGATAACACATATCATATCTGGTCACATCAGAATGGGTAATGGATCTTAAATCATACTTATTCAACTTAGCCTTCAAAGCTAGTATCTAGTTTTAACTTTTAAAGTCATTACCCAAATGAGTTCCATGTTTGCTCTATACAAATATAAAGGATTGAGATATTCGCACAGATAAAAATCAAATATAGCTAAGGTCTTAGACAAGATCAAAGTGGACATCAACTGGTTTTATTGTCAGCCACTTTCATCTGAATTAAGGTTTTATAAATCAAAATGGGTTCCATTAACGAAATTTTACCACACAGACATCATCAAGGAATTAAGAAACAGATGAACTGCACTTTCATACTCTTTTTGTAAGTCCAATTATCTGAAGCAATTACGAACAAGCCCAACAAGTCTATAGCAATCAGTTGGTGAAAGTGTTAACTGACAAAGTTGGAAAATCTAATGGCAGGCTCCTAACCTTAAACCAAACCTCCACAATTTGGTGCCAAATCCAAGCCAAGAAAACTTTAGCAGCAACAAAAGAAACTAAGGAAAACCTAGAAGGCCATCTGGCAGATAAAGATATGTTGACGAAGTAAAATCTTATGCCAATCACCAATGTGCAAGAAGGGGGAAAAAAAAAAAAAAAAATCAAGGGTTGATACGGGAAACCACGTTCATACGGCCTGAATTCAGAATGCATTCCACAACTTCTATAAAGCAAAAAGAATATAACCTTACAACATTCGACAAGAAATTGCGATCATATATCATATCAATAAATTGCAAAAATTATACCTAAAGCAGGCATCAAACGCCTGAAAAATGACTCGCCTAAAAAACAAGAAGATATGAATAGAATGCCATCAAGGAGATGTATGTATTACTTACCTCTCAGGTGGTCTTATGCACGGATTCGTCAAATCTGCAAAGCAAGAAAGACAAATCGTTACCATCAAGAAGGATTCTTTCCATGAATTAGTTCCCAAGAAATCAAAGAAGGGATTTGAACAAAAGAAAAGAAGCGAGAAAGAAGCAAACCTGGATTAATCTCGTCGATCAGATGAAGAGAAAGACAGCCCGGAGGGGAGAACTCCGGCTGCCCCACATCCGTGTCCAAATATCCCACTCTTTCATACCTGGAGAAAAGAACCGGGCGATTCTTTAAGAAGCCATGCGAATCGGTTAAAAAGTTCAAGGGAAAAAGGACGAGGAGGAGGAGCGGCGGACCGTTGCAAGAGGATGTTGAGGAGATGGCGGGAGAAGGTGGACTTCCCACTGTTCTTGGGACCACAGACGAAGGCCACCGGCGGAGGGGAGGAGGCGCGTGCTATTGCTTCCGCCGCCTCCGCCCACCACGGAGGTATGAATACCTCCGGGTGCGGAGACGTCGTCATGGCGCCGCTCCCTCTCGTTCCTACCATCGGCCGCCTCCTCGGTGCTTTTAAGTTTGGGTTTATACATAGGCGTCGGATTCGGGCCGGGTTTATGCAGGCACCAGCAAGGGTAAGGGAAGCAAGCGCGGTAGCGTTTTCGCGATTTTATTCTGTTCGGACTCCAAACCGAAGGGCGGTACCAGCACTCTCGTCCCAGAAACGCGGTAGCCACATCCTTTACTGCTCGCGGCCCCAATTTTGTGGCCTGACACCAACGTCGACATCGATTGAACCCAGTCTCATGTAGCCTTCAGCCCTTTAACACCCATCGGGCAGCAACGGGAGGCAAGTCTATATCTGGGAATTAATGTTAAACATAGAACATGGACTTAACTTATTGTGCCGGTTAACGATGATCGCGTGAGGCTACAAGATTTCCAGCATTTAATTGACAAAATTCATGGGAGGCTTGAGAGTTGGAAGTGTCAGTGCTCATCGTTGGAGGAAGGGCGATATTACTCTAAACAGTGCTTTGTTTTTTTTTTTATTTTTCATTCCTATGCTTGCTGGTGGATAGCCTGATCCCGCTAAGGGTAGGTTTGGTATGAAATTAAAAAAAAATAATGGCAAAAATTTGATAGAGTAATATTATTTTATATAATTTTATGGACGTAGAAATTTTTTTATTAATTGTATTCAGTTGCATGAAGGGTATAATATTGCAAATATAATGTTTAAAATCATATTAATGTAAAGAAGATGAAAATATTATTAACATTTTATTAAAGATGAAATAAAAAGAAATTATGAAATTATTTAATATTTTATTAATTTTAACATTTTAATCATTCTTTCATCGCTGAAAAGCTTTTATGTTTAACTCGTGTTAACCTATTTCCTCCTTGATTAATAATTTCAGGTATAAAGAAGATAAAAAATTATTCTATTGAGAAAAAAAAATCCTATATCAACCGTCCTTAAAAAAAAAAAAGTAAAAAATTATATAAATAACTTTTGATTCCTTTTAACTCTATATCAATCATGCCCTAAAAGGCATGGATATAATTGAAAAGGTATGCAAAGCGTTCTTACGTAGGCATCATGCTAATCGGAGGAGGGTTGGGCATGCGCGCTCTTAAAACTAGAGGGCAGGCTTTGTTGGCCCGGGCAACAAAGTGGTGTGGTATACAAACGCTTTGTAGGCAGCAGTGGTTCGAAGCAAATGCAATTTTAATAGTCAGTGGCTGGATTACAAATCTGGTCGGAATTGCTCTAAGATTTGGTCTGCTCTATGCCAAGTGGTAGGGAGTTATGGCTAAGCACTTCAAATGGATGATGGGTGATGGCAAAGGTATGAGTCTTTCAGCAATCCACTAAATATTTTCCCACTATAGTTGGTACAAATTGCGGCAACAATGGCCGCACCAAAAAGCAGAGTATCTGACAGGCTAATCCTGTCAACATCAATGAATCACAGCAAAAGGCTTCCACGGCTAATCTTTTATTAACACAGCAATGCGCCTACGTACTGGATTACTTTAGGCTTTGGATTCCATACATTCAGTTGCACCTGGGCGCTGGATTGACAGTGGACTGCAAGTTCCCCTACATCATTGTTCGTGCCTGGGTCATTCCCTCCCCCGTGTGTTTTAAATTTGAATCTCCCCAAAGTGTTTTAAAGTTTGAATCTTGACAGCTCCATTATTGATGGTATGGCTGACATTGATTATTGTAATGTGGTGATCCTATCCAGTAAACCGGATTAGATGAACCGGCGTGGGCTAAAAATTTAAACCAAAAAGACTAAACCGAATTTCGCTTTGTCGTTTTCCTCCTTGGAGCCTCGGAGAAGTTTTAGAAGCCTCTCGATTTTTGACCCCATATGAAGCTCATTGTCTCGAGTTTACCAACTGATCTAAATAATTTATTAATGAATCGAAATTACATAATCTTAAAAACTCAAATGAAAGTCTGCTGATCCAATTAATTTATTAGTAGGTCAAAAATACGTAATCTTAAAAATTCGAGTAAAAATTAATTGATAAAAACTAAACTTGAGTTATAAATACTTCGGACTTCTTTTTTTCCTTTGATATTTATAATGGGACAAGAATAAATCCTCATCGTACGTTACAAGCTAGTTATAAAGATGGCTCCACTTAGGATTTTATATCCAATATTTATAATGAGACTCTCATAGGTAGTCTTTTTCTTTTACTCCACCAACTTTTGCATGGGCTAAAATTATATTGTCTTAAAAACTCAAGTGAAAGTTAATTGGTAGTAGATGAATTTGAGTTATAAGTACTTTAAATTTTTTTTATCCGATATAAGATTATTTTTTAGGTGTTATACATCATTTCGATCATGCATCGTTATTCTTTTAATATTGTAGAAGATTTACATTGGTTAGGTATAAGGAAGGGCATTTACCAATTTATGTCAGATATAAATTATATCCAGTAAGTGTGATAGTGAGTGTTTGATCAAATAAACATGTTAAACTTATTCACCCAACAGTTTACTATTTTTGCCACTTATTTTAGGGTCAAACAATGATAAATCTCATGTATTCCCAGTCCAGGCATTAGTCCGACAGATAATTTATCCTATGGCATGGTCAACCCCTTTTACAATAGAAGGGTAGCATCCAAAACTTATTCTCTCAACGAAACATGGTCTTATAATATTAAACCAACAAAAACTATAGCCAATATTCTTTACTCTAACTTTTTTTTTTTTTTTTTTTTTGCAGAAGACCCCTTGCAGAAGTTAGTGCTTAGTGAATACGTACGAAGGGCAGCAACTTGATGTCGGCGATTATTTGGTAAGCATCTTAAAATTCCAAACTTAATGCTTTGTTTCAAACCGGGGAACATTTTATAGTTTCTGTTCATTTTCACATGAGACAATCAGCGTCATCTTTACAGGGAAACCCATAACTTCGTCTTCGGATCCTACGTATATCTCTTGTCCCTCCTCTTTTTCCTTCGTGGGTTCGAGAAGACGCCGGGAGGCTCGCCTAGAAGGCGGTGGCAGGGTCGCTTGCAACGGTGCTCACGGCCATGTTCGCGCACAAGGTGGCCGCCATCATGACGTGGGCCATTCAGCTGATAACTTGGGGCATGGCAGCCACCACGATAATCGACCGATTTTTATGCCTACTTTATCTTCAGCGACGAGAGTTCTTCCGAAGGAAGAAGGCACTAGAAAGAGAGAGAGAGAGAGAGAGAGAGAGAGAGAGAGAGAGAGAGGAAGTAAGACTAACAATTTGCTCTGCTAAAATTATGTGCTCCAGTGACTTGTGTCAACGACGTGGGTTCGAATAAGAAGTTTATGTAACAAAAGAGTTTATGCAATAAGAAAGGTTCACTAAACGAACGTTTTTGCTGATAACAAAGTGACAGATTGTAACGCCTGTGATAACCATAGCGTTACCAGAATGTAATGCTGCAATCATCGCAACGTTACTAGACTAATGAGCCGAAGGAAGAGGTTTCGCCGACGCCTCCTCTGTTCGTCATTCACGGCATCCGCAGAAGACCGAGCATTAAATCCTTTTTCCCCCACCATTTTTCGTCTCAAACCTGCAACCCATCTAAAGTTTTTTATTTATTTTTTCCTCTCAATCATCGGAAGTCGCTGGACCTTGCACCGGCACCTCCTCCTCTCGCTGAATCCAAGATCAGCTAATCTTGCACCGGCACCTCTTCCTCTCGGTGAATCCAAGATCAGGTAATCTCCTTCTCTTCTCGGTGAATTCAAGATCAGGTAATCTCCTTCTCCTCTCGGAATTGAGTCTTTAGTCGCTGGTGTTGGGCGTGGAAATGCTCACTGTTTGTTTTTTAAAGTAAAAACAGACAGGCTTGGTAGTGACTTTCCAGACAGGCTTGGTAGTGACTTCTCAGCGATGATTTCTTTCTCGCCGGCGACTTTTTTCGGCATGTACCCTCGCCATTCTCTTCTTCCTTGCTTGATCTATCCTAAGGTTGCGGGGTTCAGCCGTTGTTGACAGCGATCGCCGAAAAACGAAAAGAGAAAATATCGCTCTATTTACTTATCTGAGAATAGTCTCTTAAAAAAAAAATTGTGGAGCCCCTTTGCGGTGGCCCCGGTCGGAGCCGGGGGTGCACCCCGTAGCAGCTGGCCGGCAAAACCGCCTGCAACAACCAGCCGGGTTGTTGCAGAGAGAGAGAGAGAAGGGGGGGGTCGCCGGCGCTGTAGCGGCTGGCGGCGGTGGTCGGGAAAGGGCTGGCGCTGGCCATGAGGGTCGGCAAGCATTGGTTCAATGAAAAAAAATGAGAAACGGGAGAAGAAAAGGTAAATGGGTTCTTAAACTCTCTTGGCTCGAGGAGGGCTCTGTGGAAGATTAGGAGGTGCTTCGATTGAGGGGTTACCGAATTCTAGTGGCTTGAAAAGGGCTTTTTCTCAGCAGTGGATAGTGGCGCGGCCTCCTTGTTGGTGAGGTTATAGGCGAAGAGGTTACAGTCGAAGGAGGGTTTGACGAGCGGTTGTGGATTCAAGGGTGGGAATGGGGACCACTCTTCTGTTATTGCTGCATGAGGAGACCGACTCTTCTGTTTTGCTACTGGACACGGCTCCATGCTAGTTGAATGGACTCTATTTTATATAAATAATAGTTAAATACCTATAGAATGCACGGATATTATTTTAATTTAAATTTTAAAAATAAAAATATTATTTATAGATATAATTTCATCTACATAAATTATTTCTTAGATATTTTGATGAAAAATATAGACATATCTTTCAATTTGGTATTATTAAATTTAAATTTTAAAATTATTAACCTTAATTTTAAATTTAAAAAACTGCTATATCTTCATTATTGTAAAAATAAAAATAAAATAAATAAAGTATGCGTATATATAAGATAAAAATATTATAAATTGATTTAAAAATTTAGATTAAAATAAATTTTATATTTTGCATTAATATATGGATAAAATTTTTAGGCATGGAACAATGCTTAAAAAAAAATTTATCATCCCGCATCAAAATCGAGGCTACCTTTTCATTGATCTGGTTTTTTTTTTTTTTTCAACCATCATTCCCAAAGATCCCACCCCAGACCATAGTAGCAACCAAACTCTTCCCTCTTCGCCTGGGAAGGGGAAAGTTCAAAACAAAAAAAAAAAAAAGAAAAAAGAAAAGAGTAGAAAATCAACAAGCAGAGATCTATTTATTTATCTACAGAAGAATAGGAGGATTTGAACTTATTTATTTTTCTATCTCAATAATATTTATAGCCATTCTATGCAAAAAATATATATATAAATTTTGAACGAATCTTCTCATTGAAATCTTTTTTATCGCTTAAAATTTATAATATTGGTCATCATCAATATCATCAGAAGCTTCAATTATTATTCATTTCTTGAGCTGCCTTAGCCATTGCTTTTGAAAAGTGATTGGTCTGAAAACATCTAAAGTTGATTTAGTTCAGATCCTATTTAGATTAGCCTGTAAAATACTTTTAAATAGCTGTTGGTAAATAATTAATCTAAACAAGCCCAATGGTGCAGGAGACAGCCGGCCTCATGCATCACGAATGATTAAAATTTATTGCACGATAAACCAACAGTTACAATACAATATTTATATATTATATAGGATAAACTCACAGATGCAAGATAAACTCTTTCTGACTCACAGCTGCAAACCCACTCAAAGGAGTCAGAAATTTATTCATCATATGAACCCACGTGGCATATATATATATATATATATACACAGTACGATATGGACCAGAGAAATCGATGGCGGACACACCAATGCCATGCATATAAAATTGGACCGTTAAACAGTTGGCAGGCTAGATTTTTCCTCCGGAGAGAGCTCACGGAGCCTAGCCATCTCAGAGTCTTGGGGATGAATACCATTGCTATCCTCATCCTTGTAAACGAGCAGGCCATAGAACCCGGTAACAGCGACGAAGCTAGACATTGCCCAGATGACTACTGCCACCGCCCCCTGCATTATCCTCGCCACTCGCCAGGCGGATGCCAGGTCGAGGGCTGTCGCAAGCACCCAGATGGCCACTTTGAGTCTCTGCCTCTTCTCAGGCTTGCTGTCCGCTTCCAAGCTCCGAAATTTTTCGAGGCGCAAGAATAGAAGCGGCAGATCTGCATGGGACAAGAGCACAAACACAAGGGTGCCGCGGTCTTGGCGGGCGTGGTAAGCAGAGGTGATGACGTTGTAGGTGCGGAACAGAAAACCGATGGCACGGAGCAAATTGATCGCATAACTCCGCGACTAGCGTCCATCGATTGCTACTCGGCTGTTGCACCGGGATTCTTTTATGCTCCGTCTGGGGAATGAGAATGGGAATCGAAGACATGGTTCAACAAGCACAAGCAAATCTATCAATGAGAGATGGATGAGCCGGGGGATGATGCACGGAGTGCGGAGGCAACTTTAAATAACGCTCAAGCTTCAGGAAGCTTCAGTGAGGAGCGGGAGGAAGAGGCGTTGGAAATTTCAATGAGTGCCAAATGGTCTTTCGCTGGCCCACGACGTTGAAATGGCCGGATAAAGATAGTTGTAATACTAGATTCTTAATCCCCTCTATCTCATTACATATGGTATCTAGAGCTATCAACTCGATTTTCAAGGTGCTTCTATGATAGTTTGTCTAGATAATTCCTAGGCAATAGTATCACTGCTAACAAAAAAAGAAATATTCGATAGTCGATTTAAGATTAAGAGACTCGGTGACCCAATTACTATCACTATATTCTTCAACCACCTTAGGGTATTCAGTGAATATCAAAGAGAGATTAAATATTTCCTTTAAATATCGAAACATTCTTTCTAAGGCTGTTCAATTAGATTAATCAAAATTTTGATTATATCTATTAAATCTTCTTATAGTATAGGCAATATCAGATCTTGTCCTATTTGCCACATACAAAAAGAATCCTATGATTTGAGAATATTTTAAGTGATCAATTAGGTTACCTAAATTTTTCTTTATATAAAAGTTAGAATCATATAAAGTAGATACTGATTTAGGATCAAAATAATTAAATTTCTTAATTATTTTTTTTATAAAGTGAAAAAGAGAGAGTGCTATCCCTTCATTGGATACGATAAACTTCATCCTTACCAACACATTTGCTTCACCTAAATTTTTTATATTAGATTTTTTTTTTCTATTCAATATGAGACTATTTTTATAATGTTACATGTTGTTTCGATCAAGCATCGATATTTTTTTAATATTATAGAAGATTTACATTGATTATATTCTGGGTATAAGGAAGGGCATTTATCAATTTACGTCGAGCATAAATTATATCCAATAAGTGTAACAGCGAGTGTTTGATCAAATAAACATGTTAAACTTATTCACCCAATAGTTTACTATTTTTGCCACTTATTTTAGGGTCAAACAACGTTAAATCTTATCTATTCTCAGTCCAGGCATTAGTCTAACGGATAATTTATCCTATGGCATGGTCAGTCCCTTTTACAGCAGAAGGGTAGCATCCAAAACTTATTCCCTCCATGAAACATGGTCTTATAATATTAAACCAACAATAAAATATAGCCAACATTCTTTAACATATTTTTTTTTTGCAGGAGACCCCCTGCAAAAGTTACTGCTTTCAGTGAATATGTAGGAAGGGCAGCAACTTCATCTTAGCGATTATTTGGTAGGCATCTTAAAATTCCAAACTTAATGCTTTATTTCAAACCAGGGAACTTTTTGTGGTTTCTATTCATCTTCACATTAGAGAATCAGTGTCATCTTCCGCAGAAACCCATTTAGATGCACTCAGAGGCCGTTTGATCTAGATATTTATATATAAATTTTTAAATAAATCGATTAGCACATGAATGTTATATGTTTGAAGTATAAAAACTATAAAAATATTTTTTCTTAAAAATTTTATTTGCAACTAATTTTGTAAATATAATATTAATTATGATTAGAAACTTTCGATCAAGTCTTTCACTAAGCAGTACCATTAGAGAGGACTATTTCTTTAAGAGCTAAGTGCCCATCCTTCTAAATCGTGAAGCTATACAATTGGCCTAACATTGCAACCCAACCGGTCACTCATCCTACTTTGATAGGACCAGTGAGAATACCGGATAAAGAAGTATAAAAACCCATAATAATCTTTTCCAAAAGATATCTAGAGCAAGTTTATTATTTCAAATGCCCCAATATGGGACATTTTGCAAGTCAATACCCTAGTCAGAGTTTAAACTATTGTGGGGCTAAAGACCTTATCTATAAGGTATTGGATGATTTTACCGATAAACGAAGGATTTATTAAGATTGCAACCGTCTTATTCCATTAGAATATGGTGAAGATGTTGAGATATCTATTTTAGTCCTACTTGCTACATCAAAAATTGAAGAAGACTAACAACAAACTCAAATCTTCTATTGCAATGGAGATTGTTTTGGAAGAAAGGGTTTTTTTGATTATTGAAGGGAGTAGCATTAACGTAACATCTGCTAAACTTGTAGAGAAGCTTTAGTTGAAAACTATACCGCATTCAAAGCCGTACAAGTCCTTCTAGATCAAAAACTCTACCTTTCCATCTATTCATTTATATCAATCTATCTACCTTCTGCTAATTATCCTATGCAAAACTAAATCTCATGTAATCAATCTTCTTCTTTGTATGTAAGCCAACTTTAGATTCACTTTGGAGCTAATCCACCTCTCTATACAATATTAATATGAGTTAGGATTGAGTTTAATCAGTGTAAAAGTTAACACTTTTTTGAATTAGGTAATAGAATTGCACATTAATAATTGGAGTCATTAAATATGACTTAATTCCTTCAAATTGTTTAGACATAAAAGGTCATGGAATTTTAAGATACGTAAGCCATGCATAAGTTGTTAAAATTTAGACAAAAATTAGATAATTTAAATCACACAAAATAATACATGCCTTTTATTCGCTTGATATATGGACTATAGATTTTCAAATCATATGATTTTTTTAATGCAAATAATTTAGAGATTGTAGGATATATATTCAATGGTTTTTATTATTAATGTTGGATTCTCATAAGTCTATAAGGGTGCATTTGATATGGGATTAAAGAGAGTGAAAAAATAACTTAATAAATTTTCACCTCTTTTGTTTATGAGGTTAACTTTTTTTAAGGGGATAATCCCCTTAAATTGTTAACCTAAAAGGGATAGGTTAATAAGGTTAAAGATAAAAAAAAAATTAACAATAAAAAAGGTTGAAACATTGAAATTAATAAAATATTAAATAATCTTATCATCTTCTCTTACTTACTTTTTTTAATTAATAAAATAAATAAAATATTAATAAATATTTTTAATTATTTTATATTCATCTTGCAATAAACATTGTTAACAAATATTTCATCATTTATTTACAGATACAATTAAATATAATTAACAAAAAAATTTCTATTCTTAAAATTTACATTAGCAATTATTACTTTTGTATTATTTTATCTTCATTTTTTTAATTCCACGTCAAACATACCCTAAGAGTTACATTGAGTGCAACCTAAAGCCTAAAAGTAATAATATATAATGCAATATACATTGTAAAATAATAAATATTAAAAAGGATATACGTATCTAATTTCAAAAAAAAAAAAAAAAAAAATCTCTTCTTCGACTTATCATTCAACTGGTATCCTTATCCTCCGTATACGTTCGGGCAGGTAAAGTAAATAACTGCAATTATTGCTTGATGCAACATCATATTTTCCAATTGGTAAATATTTAAATTTATATGTAAATCAACATCTATGATGTAACCTTTCATCATCCACCAAAGTACATGCCCATTCCAACCATAACCTTGACGAGTTAAGCATAGAAAATTAATAAGACTATTTTTTTACAGTAATTTAGATTTATTACAATGACGAAATTAAGATTACAGCGACGTCACATCCTAGTCAGACTAGACTCTCTTGTTCCAGATGAGCGGAGTGATGGCGTCACTTGCCGTCACTGGCCGCGTGGGTAGCACGGGGGTGAGGGATGGACTCCCAAATTTTTTTAGGGAAAAGGAACTACCAAATCGGAACGAATGGAGGCTGCTAAGCGTCGGACATATCGCTTTAGATTTCGCGTCCGCGTCCGGCGTCGAATGCTAAAGAGTCCCAAATTCACCGTTCCAGTCCGGCTAATATATATATATATATAACTATCACTGCAAAAGGTTTGAACCATCGTCTGAATCATTCTCCGGCATCATCTTCTCCGATAATCCTCTCTCTCGTGGCTTGGAATCCAAAGAGATCCCGAGCACCCGCCTTCAAATGGTCGAATCACTGCAAAAGGTCTGAATCATTCTTCTCCGATAATCCTCCTCCCTCGTGGCTCTGGAATCCAGGAGAGATCCTGGCCACCCACCTTCAAATGGTCTCCTTCGGTCCGCTTACCACGCCGACGATCTCTTTGCTTCTGTTCTCCGGTGTCCATGCATCACAGCAGCCATCGAGGGTCCCGTCCGGTCACGGAACTCCTCGAAGAGCCTGATGGTTCTGCTGTACGCGTCTTCCCATCGTCAAAGGTCAACCCCATTCATAAAGATTATGATTATTATTTTTCTATAAAGCATTAACTCACCTAATTATTGACAAAATTACCTATTATTGTAAGACAAACGCAACCCAAGGAAAAGAAAACAGAGGCAAGAACAATATTTATCATATGTGTATAAAATTCGGTCAATAAAGGGGGCTTAGTTGGGAATTTCAGAATAAGATCGAATAAGATTCTTAATTATTTCATCTCCATATTACCAAATAGCAGCCAGAAGATAAGAGTTATAATATTTAGATTCTATTCTAAAAAAAAGATGATGGAATAGATATGCCATAGAGTAGAAAAAGTTTATATCCTTCAATTATTATTTTTAGTTCTATCAACTTTTTAATCTTTCAAAAAGAGAAAAGGAAATTTTGTCTTCGCTGTAAAATAGAAATTGCACTTTATTTTCTTCCCCGAAATTTTCTCTTAGACAAACTAGAAAGAGCCAGAAGGTTTAGTCACAGCCACACAGATTGTCCGGTCTAAAATAGCCTTTGGAAAATAGAATTACATAACGACAACTGGATTATAAAATATCTGCCGTCAAAATCTATTCATGGCCTGCTGCCGACGGCCGGTCTTTTTTAAGCTTGTTGGCGTCTTTTTTTTTTATCAATAGTTCTTGAGAAATCCTCCGACCACAAGAGTATTTGGAGCCATGTAATTATTATATTACAACAATTTCATGCAAACTTTTAAAATCGTCAGTAGAGATTAAATATTTCATGAATTTTGATTGAGTTTATGCAATATTTGTAAAATATAGAGGAGTAGGCTGAAAGTTTTGAGGAATAAAATTCCTACTTTCTAGAGCTATTCTTCGATGGGCCTCAGCTACCACGTTGCTGGTAGATGAGGATGGTTTGGTCCACCACACGGCTTGGTAGCCAGATCTGGACCTTTCTCTGCATTGAAAATTAAAGATGCCGTGTGATCCGTGACTCTCGCTCCGACCATTTCAAAGTCCGCGTCAGCGAGGAAGGTGGCAATCAATTCTGGGGAACCCACTATTATAATTTATCGTTTTTTGTTTTTTTTGTTTTTTTTTCTACGAAAGATGTGGATGCCATGATGCGGAAGTTGCGTGGATGGGACGGACGACGGACTTTTTTTTTGTTCGATATTGGGAGGATGCGTCATCCATGACGATCGCACGATCAGGTGTGCTTCTCAAACACCATGCACCCAAGATGACCCATCTGGATATCCGTTCTTTAAAAATCTGCCAACATTCCCACGTTCTCAGCGGGCTAATCGCTACGCGGCGTGCGTGTGTGCAGCTTCACACACACATATATATGTCTCGTATTCTGGTCATCCCGGCAAAATATGCTTGTTCTGACGAAGAACAGTAAAAATAGACCGGGCCTGTTTGATGATCTGATCCATCACCGAATCCCCACCCACCTTTCGTTTTTCCCAATATTATAAATAACATAATATTATCTAGTATTACGTAAAACATCTTTCTTTATATTTATCACAAATGAAGTCAAATAATTATATATAATAGTAAAAAAAATATTGGATTTGAAATGTGAAAAGAAAAAGAAAAGAAAAGAAAAAAATAATAATAAAAAAGACTTGGTAAGCATTTCCCGCGTTCTGCCCACGGACTCACTGAAAAAAATAGTAATAATAAATAATAATAATAAGACTTGGTAAGCATTTCCGCGTTCTGCCCACACGGACTCACTGACTGGGGAAACGTCCCTCGATGGTATCGTTGCCAAATAAGACGAAGTCGGAGTCGGCGTCCGCTTGCGTTTCGTGTTAAGCATTTTCCTTGCAGCATTAGACGAAAGTTAGAGAGGAGAAAAAAATCTAGTGCTGATTACCCTTTGCAACGCAGTATTTTTATTGCGTGTTCTTTGCCCTATGCTATAAATTAATGAATAAGATCATTCACGATAAATTGAAATTATTTATTTTTGCATATTTAATTTGGTTAATAAATTTACATCGTTGCTTTAACATCTTATACGAAATTCCGTGCCAATTTGTCCTTTCGTGCCTGACTAAGGACGTTTCACGTAGGATTTTTGTTTAGTGAGTGATGCACATAATCAACTCATTTAAAATTATTTTATATCTTTTAAACTTAAAAAATAATAATAGATCGATGATATACATGCCATGTTAGATTACCAATATGTAAAAAATACGACTTCACGCTATATATGGACTCCCCACCTCCACCATAAAAGAACGCACGCCACCCCACACCCCATCCCCCTCCCCCCCCCCCCCCCCCCCCCCCCGCCCCCCCCGCCGCCCCAATGGCCGGAGTGCATGCAGACGATAATTCTTTGCTATCAAATTTCGCTTTTGTTATGCTAACCTATAACTCAGGGCTAGCCGCTTATCGATCCATCGGTGACCCTTGGATGGTAGGATTCGTGGTGGGATCCTACGTAGATCTTTTGTCCCTCTTATATTTCCTTCGTCAGCTCGAGAAAACGCCGGAAGGCTCGCGCAGAAGGGGACGGCTGAAGGCGGTGGTATGGTCGCTTGCAACGGTGCTCACGGCCATGTTTGCGCACAAGGTTGCCGCCATCATGCCATGGCCCGTTCAGCTTATAATTTGGGGCATGGCAGCCGCGACGATTATCGGCGGATTTTATGCCTACTTTATCTACAGCGACAAGAGTTCTGGCAAAGAAAAAAAGCACTAGAAAGAGAGCGAGAGAGAGGTAGTAAGTTTGTAACAGTTTGCTCTGTTAAAATTATATGCTCCAGCGTCTTGTGTCAAAGACAGTGTGCTCCAATAAGAAGTTTATATAAAAAAAGAGTTTATGTAACAAGAACAACTGCTTCAGTTAATTTTTACCATCGTATTGGAAGGGTTAAACTCTGCAGGCATCTCTGGTCGGGAAATCAAATTTCCCAGAAGATTACTTAACTATGCATTAAAAGGTTCACTAAATGAACGTTTTTGCTGATAACAAAGTGACAGATCGTTTAAGTTGTAATAAAGAGATATAATTATCATCTCACTTTTAGTTTTAATATGTTTCGAAATATTAGTGACGGACGAAGGCTACTTTGGCATTGTTGTCAAATTTTTTTTAAAAAAGACTATAAATAAAAATTATATTTTTATTTTCATTTTTTACATTTCTGACAACAAATATATTTTGATAGTAGCAGTTTCTTTTTATTTTTTATAATTTTAACAATCAAAATATGTATGATAGTTACCATTATTTTTTATTTTTCTAAGGAGAAAATAATTTTTAAAAAATTAAGATGTATTTTATTTTTGAGATTAGTGTCATATTCTATTTTTATTTTTATAGAAAATAAAAAATTACTCATGAAAGCATGATTGATGAATTAAAATAAAAATAATTTTCTAATAAATATAACTTCAAAATAAAAAAAAACTGAAAATAGTTTCTAGATATTTTTATTATTTTTTATCAAAAAAAAAAAAGAAAAAAAAGTAAGCTAAAGAACTTAAAAACATAAGAATTAACAGTACTTTTTTAATTTTTATTTTTATCTATCCTTTTAAAGTTATCATTCATAATGAAAATAAAAAATAAAAAAATATTTTTTGTTTTTACTTACTGAATATATTTTATAGACATCAGAAAATAAAAAATAAAAAATAAAAATATTTTTTAAAACAAAAAGCAACCTTACTTCTCCAAAACGTTATTTTGACTTTCAAAAAATTACTTTAAAAAATAGAATTAAAAAAATTTCACTTCTAATTTTTCATAAATAATAAAAATTACTTTAAAAAATAAAAATAATATAATTAATACACACACATTAGATCTAATGTTTTAGTTTTTAATAATAAAAAATAGAAAATACAAATAAAACCAATAGTTTTGAAAAGCTCTGTTTTTTCTTTCCATGGTCCGTGAAAACTGCACATCATCCAAACTTAAAAAAGAATTTGGAACCATGTCACGAGAAAGCTCCTCTTGAATCCTAATGAATCCATCACCAATCAAACAAATAAAGAGCGCGTTGATGGTAGGAGTTGAATCCAATTTCTAGCTTCGTCCTGTTCAATAGAGCCATTTGGGGGCCTTGGATACCCAAGTTAAATTTGAATTCAAAAATTTAAATTTGCCTCGGCCGCTAAAAAAATTTAAATTTCCCTTCAGCAAGAGGACGCGGATTCTAACGGATCCATCGGCGAAACTGCATAATTTATCATTGAATGCAAATGCTGTAAGGTGGCCTCGTTGCGGTTATAAATTATAACCGTTGTTAAGTGTGGCCGGCCGCATGTGCTTCATGCGCGTCGTTAGGCGTGACCGGCCGCATGCGCTGTGCCGTTTGTTCAACTCTTCATTATTATATATATATATATATATATATATATAACTTTATTAATTAACAAACTTATCCAAATTTTTTTTAT
Organism: Metroxylon sagu; assembly: GCA_017589505.3. Taxonomy (NCBI): domain Eukaryota; kingdom Viridiplantae; phylum Streptophyta; class Magnoliopsida; order Arecales; family Arecaceae; genus Metroxylon; species Metroxylon sagu. The sequence continues at coordinate 43,020 of JACVBY030000161.1, read as the reverse complement.
GCCAATTTAGAGGACCTGCCGACGGTGAGGTTTCTGAATGTAAATTTTTTTTTAAAAAAATTATTTATTATTTGATAACTATATTTTTTAAGGCTATAACATTTATTTAATAATTAAATTAAGAAAGTATTTTTAAAATAAAAATAATGAAACATATTGCATAAGATTGTCGACCATCTAACCCATTAAAAAATCATCATTATAAATTATTTTAATAATATTATAATATAATAATATCAAAATATTATAATATTAATATATATCATATTATAGCATCATGATATAGTATAAGATGATATAATAATGTTTTAATATAATAATGATTATAATATAAAATTATTATTAAATAATTATATCAATATAATATTAAAATTATGATCATTATTATTTGGTAATATAATATCACAATATTATGATATATTATTGTAGTAATATTATAAAATTATAGCATTACATAGTATAATAATATTATATTTACAAATTATATTATAGTATTTTATAATATTTATTATTTTATTTTATTTTATATTGTATAATAATATAACATGACTATAATAATATTATTATATTATATTATATTATTAAATATTGCTTCTCTTCTTGTCGACCTTCAAGTCTAATAAAAATAGCTTTTCGATATTTTGCAAGTAGAGCTTTTGAAAAAATCTTAAAATTAAAATTTTCAAGGATTTTTGATGAAGCTAGAAAGTACCTTGAAAATTTTACTAAATATCATAAAATCACTCCTTTAAAAAAAAGTTCTTTTGGTTCCTTCAAAATCTTAACTAAACAGAACCTTACTCTAGCCAAAGAAAATAAATGTGAGTTAAATTTTCATTAATATCATTTATCTACTACAAAGATAGATAAGTTGATTTTCATTAGTCACATAAAATATCATTGTTTATCCATAGCAAAACCTAGCCCAAGTAAAATCATTGCAATTTCTATTTAATTTTTGATAAAAAGATCAACGAATAATAGTAAGTTTAACAAATTTTTTCTCCTCTCTTCATCCTTTTTATCATTTTTTGTATCGTTATGTTTTTCTTCTTTTATCTTTTAGTTCCGCATTTTTTTTCTTTCATATGCTTTTTAATCATGTCTGATGAAAAAAATGAAACTAGAAAAAGATCTATGCCTTTTATGCATCTCAAGCATCATCCTGGCTCAGTGTTTTGCCCTTATCAATTATTTTTTATATCATTAAAATTTTTTTGCCTTATCTTCTTTTAGTCTCGATTCTTTTTTTTTAATCATTGCTTTAACTTACGCACGTTCAATGAAAAATAGAGTAGAAAAAATAATCTTTACCTTAGTCGGCTTCTACCATAATAGATAAACATAAAATATAAAATATATTATATATTTTATAAAATATATTAGGCCATATTACTTTGTATTATATTATAATAGATAAATTATAATATAATATAATATATCTTATATGCTATTATAAATAAAATATTACTATATATAAGTAATTTAATACTATTATATTGATATTATATTATAATAATATAGTACAATATAATATACGATCATATAATGTAATATTAATTTTTATGTAATTTTTATTTTAAGGGTGTTGACCTCACATTAATTTTGATGATCACAAAATAATTAAGTTACTAATGAGTTTGGTGAAGAATTACAATGCAATGTAGGCATACATGAGTCACCAAGATGAACAAAACGGATTTTGAGCTCATAAATGAGTTTATGGTTTAAGAAAGAAATTTTTGTAAAGGAACGAGATCAAAGAAAAATGCTTCAAGCTCCAATTGAGTGAAATCCAGAGGTTTGAGAACTTATTTAATGAAGAAAGTTCAAGACATGAGCGCTAGAGTTAGGACACTTATTTTCATCAAAACAACAAGTTTTCTTGGCTTTGGATTGAGTTTTTAAGTTTTAAAGCTATTAGTCAACTCTCATGCCAACTATTGTTGCATAAAATTGAGAGAGTAAAAAGTTTGAAACCATTAATCAACTTCCATGCCAGCTACTGGTGCTCAAAATGGAGAAAATAGAGTTTGAAACCATTAGCCGACTCCCATGCTAGCTAACAAGCCAAAATTATGCCACACAAGCTTTTACAGAAGCCTGAAATAAGTTAGTCGACTACTATGGGTAAGACAGTGAGTTTTCCATGATTAGTCGACTAGGTGGTCGATTACTGTGGCTTGCACTGTGAAAACTCTCAGAGTAGTCGACTACCATGCCGACTAACTGCTGAGATAGCATAGTAATGGCTAATTCTACCATTTCAAACAATCAGAAACGACTAGTTTAACATTATAATCCCTCAATGGACTATAAATACACGTAAATGGAATGGATTAGCAAGAGATTGGGAGTGTTTTTAAAGGATTAAAAGTGAAAAAAAAGAGAAAAATTAAGAGAAAATTCAGCCTTCTTCCATTTGAAGAGAAACTGTGCAGCAAAGCTTGGAAGGCTATTAAAGCTCATTCAAGGCTCCGACCAACAACTAAAAAAACTTATTCAAGTGCTCATAATTCCAGCATTTAAAAAGGAGAAGCTCATTTAAGGAGGAGACCTTCAAAAATTTGTAAAGTGCTATTACTGTTCCATTTGCTTATTAAGGAGATGTATTTCTTATAACTTTATTTCTTTTATTGTTTGTTTGAGTTTCAACTTGGTTTAAACTTATGTAGGGTGTGCTAAACCCAAAATTGGTGACTTGTAAGGCTCCCTTATGCCTCATAAATAAGAAGTTAGCTAAAATAGCTAGGGTAAGGCCCCCTTGTGCCTGAGAAATAAGAAGTTAGCTGGGTTAGCTAGGATTGTAATTGTTTGTGAAATAATTAGTGAAGAAAATTCACAAGGAATTTTTGAGGAGTGAATATAGGTGCAAGGATTAGCACAGAACATTTTTGGTGTTATTTGTTCTTCTAATCATCACTCCATTTTCACACAAATTTCATTGTTTTTGAAATATTGCACGTACTTACTGAAAATTTTCAAAGAACCCAATTCATCCCTCTTTTGAATTGTTTAACTGAGCAACAAAGGGTATTAATGTTAAATTGACAACTTTTTCATATAAAATTATAATAAATTAAATATAAAAAAATATTTTAAAAAATATTTTTTATGCAAATATTTTATTAGTTAAATATTATAAAATTTACTTATTTTTTAATTTTATTTTTAAAAATAAATTAAAAAAATAAAAAAAATATAAAACGAGCACTCAGAGCATATCGCAGGGCATCTACGTTGCGGAAAATCAACATTAGCGGCGATTCAGCACCATCATGCCGACGACTGGTTAGTTGAAGGCCTTGCACCCCTGACTTCAAGACCATCTGTAAGCCAGAAAGCTGAGTGCGCGTGCACTCTCGATGGCCGGTCGCATCACCTGTCCGTCAAGGCCACGGCTCGGCGTGCCAGGATGCCTTGCAATTAATTCGGCGAATAAATAAGCTCGTGAGAGGCTTTTGATGCGGGGTGGCGGCATTGGAGTCGACATGCCGGTCGGTAGCTGATGGTTGTCTTGGGATACTATCCCTCGAAACCAGACATCAAGCAGTCCAAGCTAAGCAGGCGAGCCGGGTCATGCTGCAACCCAATTCAATTCCTTATGGTCCAAGTTAATCCGAGCCAAGTATTGTGCCTTAAGAGGATTGATGGTAGAGTAGACATAGGTTTACAAGTTCTCCAAATTGGCATGCTCTATTTTTGTTTGCTCCAACGGTGTTAGCCAACACCAAGTGGATCATTGGTGATGGAGAACATATATAGACTATAAGGACCCATGGATAGACGCTGCGGCTATTAATCAATGGCTCATAATACTATATGTTTTACAGCTGAGTAATACTTTCTTACTTTATAATACTTCAATTTAGTTTCACATTGAATGAAAAAGAAAGTGCTTATAACTCAAGTCCACTTGTTACCCATTAACTTTCACTTGAGTTTTTGAGCTACGTGATTTCGGTTCGTTAACAAAGTTAATTGGACCAGTAGATGGGCTTGGAGGTGTTATAAATGGTATCAAAGCTGATCCGAGTGTGCGGAAGTTAATTGGCATGAGGAAAGGGCTACTCATGGGACGATGGTAGAGTTCCGCTATGGTATGGATCCATGGAACGACGCTGCGGCTATTAATCAATGGCTCATAATATTAGATGTTTTACAGCTGAGTAACACTTTCTTACTTTATAATACTTCAAATTTAGTTCCACATTGAATGAAAAAGAAAGTGCTTATAACTCAAGTCCACTTGTTACCCATTAACTTCCACTCGAGTTTTTGAGCTACGTAATTTCGATTCGTTAACAAAGTTAATTGGACCAGTAGATGGGCTTGGGGACGTTATAAATGGTATTAAAGCTGATCCGAGTGTGCCAAAGTTGATGGTATGAGGAAAGGGCTACTCATGGGACGATGGTGGAGTTCCGTCATAGTATGGAGCCACTATTGCAGCACCAACGATTCGGTTTGAAATAAATTTTGGCTAGTTTATAGTGTGCGATGAGGAGATCCCATTATAATCCCATATTTGATGGAAAAGAAAGTGCTTATAAATCAAATCCATTTGCTACCCATTAAGTTTCACTCGAGTTTTTGGGATACGTAGTTTTGATCCGCTAACGAAGTTAATTGGAGCAGCAGCTACACACTCAATCCAAACAATGAAATGAGGAGCTCATTGATGTCTTGTTCCAGTGGAGGTTGCTTCCAAAATCAAGCCAATACTTGTACTTAGGGGACATCGAGAAGACAAAATGGGTTGTGGAGCTTCTAGGAGAGCAGCATTGTGCCAAGGAGCTCTATAAGCACTTCACAATGACACCCGTGCACTCGATTGCGAATGATCCTTGCAAGGAGGAGGTCGAGGACATTGACCATGTTATTTTTTAGTGCCCTAGTTCTAGAGCCCTTGGATGCCAGATGGGTTTTGAGCTCAACAACAATGAAGTCTTTAGCTTCCTTTAGTCGTTGACGGCCTTCGTCCGGAGTTGATCTAGTTCCACTTCAAATGTCATGCCGCTGCTAATGAAGATTTGTGTTATGTAATACACCCTATGGCTAGCTTGCAAAGATCATATCTTCGACTGCTCACGTTGCTCCCCTTCCTACTCCAACTGGCTGAACGATCACCATGGAATGCGAGCAATCTGGGGCTTTCGCTTCTGCCGGCGGCTCATTTAGTTTTCTGTGCAACATTCAGTGGTGCCATTATACGCGCGATGTTCCAAACCTAAGCTTCTACGGCCCAACTTTTTATTTACCATATATCAACTCTAATAACTTTAACACTATGTTAGGGAGTTAGAGAAGAAAAGAGGAGAATAATTTTTAAAATAAAGAAAGATAAAAAGGAAAAGAAGATAAAGATGAAATTAAAATCTTTCTATTGTTTGAAAGTCTCTTAAAAATATATGAGAAAAAAAGATTTTATATTTTATCATCGTTTGATTTAATGAACAAAAGTAAAGTAAATTCTCATAAACTTTTCGATTCGAGGAATTAAAAATTATTACTGTTAAAAAGTTTAGAAAATTATTGTAAATCCTTTTAAATCTTTTCTTTTACATTTAAAAACTTCTAAATAGAAGCATCTTAATATCCTTTCTTTACTTTTTCTTTTTTATTCTTTCAAAACTTCTCTTCCAAACGGGTCTTAACCAGCCTTAGAATTGGGCTTTTTGATGACAGCATTATGCCTTTGGCAGCTTCCGATGGTAAGGTCCAGCTATTGGAAGCTATTTTCAAATTTCTAGACTTTTGAGGTTCCAATGATACCTTTCTAACTTCTGAATCTTCTGACAATGTAGCCTTGAAATTGGATTCAAATTTTGAATTCTGGCAGCCTTGAAATCATCCATGGGCAACCTAACCACTTGTCGGTGCACTGATGATAAATTTTTGCCATCAGATTCTTCTAGCATCAGATCTCTAGCATCGAATCATTTTGATGGCAGATTTCTATCGTTAGGAGCCTTTTTGTTGTCTATATAAATTTGGTGCATTAAAATAAATTCATCCCGGAAGGCATCTATAAACAACACTCCACCATCTCCTATCAGGTTATTGTCGGTCACTCTCATACGATTCGAATCCTAGAGTAACGAGAGCATTCGAGAGGGTTGTGTTGAATTATGAGGATGGTGGACCTGAAAAAGATGCATCATGTAAAGGCTCGAGTATTCAATGGGATCTTACACTGTAACCGCTCTCTCTCCCTTTGGATTCTTTATTTCACCTCTCTATGCACTCATTTTATCACGGATGCACTTAGGGTAGGCATCTCATTTACTTAATTCTTTTCTTGTTAAGAATTTTTTTTTAAGGAGAAAGAGTGTGATACATGAAATTTAGTTGCACATTGGATGAGAAAGAAATGTGTTATGTACTTATAACTCAAGTTTACTTGGTACCCATTAGCTTTCATTTAGTTTTTGAATCACGTAATTTTGGCCCGCTAATGAAATTTATTGGACCAGCAGATGGGCTTGGGGCGTTACAAAAAGAAAGTGTCTCATGCTTCATTCGATCCCCCACCATTTTCCCTTTGGATCCATATTGGTTAATGGTAGTGCTACTCATTAATGCGTGCATTGATTAAGATACTATACTATAATAAATCAAATCTTCAGCCTCATTGGGTTCTTTTAGAGCCTTCTACTATAATGACTTAGGGACCGAGCATGCTCTAAAGAACTTAATGCAAACTCCATTGATCAATTTCATTATGATATGTTGATGATCAATCTCCAAGTCCTGATGGAGGAACAGGGCCAGAAATAGAGTTGACTATTATAAAGGCAACAACCTTTGGCCATTGTTTGATTGCACGCTTGCTCACGGGATTCAAAGATTTTTGTTAGACTTTTCTTCAATTTTTTTGTTAAAGATAATATCAAATTTTAGTTAGATTTCTCTATTTATACTTGAATTATTTTAGCATATTTCTCTATATTGATTTCTATTTCCAGTGTAATTTTTCATAGTTCTTTATTATCAAGTTCTATTTCTAGTATAATTTTGCATCAGATTTAATGCTCAAATTAGGATTTGGTTAGTAGTTTATATATATTCCGTTAATTCATTGCAAAAATGGCTTTTAAAATATTAGTAAAATTTATTTTATGAGCAATTTCTTTATTAACAAAGGATTTTTTAATCCAAATTGTTTTAATTTTACATGTTTAATCTTTGAGTTCAATTTCTGTTGATCAACTTACATGTCAATCTTCACATTACATCATTTCTTAGTTTTGATAAGTACTCAAGATCTACTTAATACACAATTAATGAACATCATAATTGGCTTATAGTTAGTCCCAAAAAAGCTCATATATATTATTCTCTATTTTATCCATTCAATAGTTGGACATGTAGCACCGATTGAGGGGTTATTGAACTCTCTTGGCTCGAGGAGGGCTCTGTGGAAGATTAGGAGGTGCTTCCACCACCATATTTATGCTACCACTCTCAAAATTATAGTTGAGGTTTTTCTTCGATTCAATAGCTAGACACATAGTGTTGATTGAGGGGGTATCGAATCCTACTGGCTCGAAGAGGGCTTTTGCTCAGCAGTGAGCAATGGCACGGCCTCCTTGTTAATGAGGTTATAATCGAAGAGAGTTCTATTTGCATCACTATAAAGAAAGGTGAAGTATGAGAAAGGAGGGTTAACGAGCTGTTGTGGAGGAAGATTTAAGGGTGGGGAGCGGATGGTAAAGGATAGAAGTTGAGGCTTGTATAGTAAGCCTCCATAGGGAAAGATGGCATGAGACTCACACTTCTATTATTGCTATTGGGGATTAAATGGACTCTATTTTATATAATATTGGGTATATGCCTATAAGATACATGAGTGCTGCTTTAATTTAAGTTTTTAAAATAAAAATAAGATAAAATTATTAAATTTTAAAAATATTATTTATAGACCAATTTTATAATTTGATATAGATATAGTTTCATTAGATTATTCCTTAGATATTTTGATGGAAAATATAGACTTATTTTTCAATTTGATATTATTAAATTTAAATTTCAAAATTATTGATCTTAATTTTAAATTTTAAAAAAAATGCTATATCTACATTATTGTAAAAATAAAAATAAAATAAACAAAGCGTGCGTATATATAAGGTAAAAAATATTTTTAATTGATTTAAAAATTTAGATTAAAGTAGATTTTATATTTTGTATTAATATATGGATAAAATTTTTAGGCACCAAATAATGTTCAAAAAAAAATATCATACCTAGCCGGGCGTTGGCATAAAGATAGAGGCCGCCCTTGTCCTCTTTCCAACCATCATTCGAAGGTCCCACCCCAGATCCTAGCAGCAGCCAAACCCATCCCTTCTCCATGGGAAGGGTAAGCTCAAAAGATAAAAAGAAAAGAAAAGAAAAGAAAAAAAGCCAACAACCAGAAGATCTATTTATTTATCGATAGAAGAATAGGAGGGTTTGAACATATTTATTTTTCTATCTCAATAATATTTGTAGCCGTTCTAATCCAAAGCGTGCAAGAATATAAATTTTGAACGAATCTTCTCATTGAACTCTCTTTTATTGCTTAAAATTTATAATATTGGCCACCACCAACACCATCAGAAGCTTCAGTTATTATTCATTTCTTGAGCTATTCTAGCCATTGCTTTTGAAATGTGATCGATCTGATAACATCCAAAGTTAAACCAGTTCAAATTTTATTTGGATTAGCCCTTGAAATATTTTTAAATAATTATTAATAAATAGCTAATTTCAACGAGCCTTAAAATTTATTGCACGGTAAAGCAACAGTTGCAGTACAATATTTATCTATTATTATACAGGATAAACTCACAGGTACAGGATAAACTCTTTCTGACTCACAGCTGCCAGCTGCAAGCCCACTTTAAAGAGTAGAAAATTTATTCATCATATGATATATATATATATATATATATATATATATATATATATATATATATATGATAGATTATAGGTAACACATGGAGGCTCGACAGTGGTTGATAGTGGACACAACAATGCCACGTATATAAAATTGGACCGTTAAACAGTCGGCAGGCTAGATTTTTCCTCCGGAGAGAGCTCACGGAGCCTTGCCTTCTCAGAGTCTTGGGGATGAACACCATTGCTATACTCATCGTTGTAAATGAGCAGACAATAGAACCCGGCAGCAGCGACGAAGCTAGACATTGTCCAGATGACTACTGCCAGCGCTCCCTGCATTATCCTTGCCACTCGCCAGGCGAATGCGAGGTTGAGGGCGGTGGCAAGCACCCAGATGGCCACTTTGAGTCTCTGCCTCTTCTCAGGCTTGCTGTTGGCTTCCAAGCTCTGGAATTTTTCGAGGCACAAGAATAGAAGCAACAGATCCGCATAGGACAAGAGCACAAACACAAGGTTGCTGCGGTCTTGGCGGGCGTGGTAAGCAGAGGTGATGACATTGTAGGTGAGGAACAGAAAACCGATGGCAGGGAGTAAATTGATCACATACCTGGCGACGATGGCAGGGAGTAAATTGATCACATACCTGGCGACTAGCCTCCATCGATTGCTACTCGGCTGTTGCACCGGGATTCTTTTATGCTCCGTCTGGGGAATGAGAATGGGAATCGAAGACATGGTTCAACAAGCACAAGCAAATCTATCAATGAGAGATGGATGAGCCGGGGGATGATGCACGGAGTGCGGAGGCAACTTTAAACAACGCTCAAGCTTCAGGAAGCTTCAGCGAGGAGCGGGAGAAAGAGACGTTGGAAATTTCAGTGAGTGCCAAATGGTCTTTCGCTGGCCCAGTCCTGCCGCGTCGCGACGTTGAAATGGGCGGCAGGTGGCCCAACCCACGTTGAACCTCTCAAACCGCTTGAAGGGGTCCAAAACCACTGCCGCCGCGCCAATCGCGGACGGCCGTGTTTGGAGGACTGGGTCCTCTCGGACCTGCGAGGATGCTACCGTTCCACCTCCTCTTCCTCTTCGCTTCATCTCCGATGGAGATCAATATCGTCTGGATGCTGATTCGCGCAGTACGATCCTCGATTCATATGCTCTCAGGTAAGCTCAGGATCAGAAACACCTTTTCCTTTGAGACGCAGACAAGGAGAACGAGAACAGAACTACAGATGATTACTTCGACAACAATCACGCTGCTAACCTGACTAGTTTACCATCTGGATCAATCTGTCAGTTAATTCAAGCATCAATCTTCCAACTATTTCTTTCTCGTGCCCAGCCCTCTTGATCTTTGATGAAAAGAGGCGCGGAGAGAAGAATAGGGGTAGAGGGGAGAAGGCTAGAGCCTCTCATTTGTTTACGAGAGAGGGGTCAAGCAAGGGATATAAAGAATAGAAACAGAGAAGAGGTTGTTCGCCTTACCCTCTCATTTGGAGAGCTTTCTCTTCTCCTCTTATCTTTTTGTACCGCTTCTCTCATCGTCCTCCCTTGTTCTCATCGTCCTCCCATGTTTATCCCGACGGTGGGGGGCAAAATTCGCATCCAAGAACAAATTGAAAACAAATACCTCAATAATGATAGAGGGGGACACAGGGGAACAAGTTGAGGACAAGCCACAGCATCTGGTCCGACCAGAAGAAAGCTCGAGGCCACGAGCGAGATTGACAGGGCCTGCGCAATCTACGATGGGTTGAGGTAGGAAGGCCAACCCCGTTATGAGCTATGTTGGGCTCTACTAAACGAGGCGACTAATTGGCATGCTAATCTTTTCCTCCTCGATAAGTTACCTTGCCCTCTCATTCAAGATGAAACTAGTCGCATGACCGTATGTTGCACGCCTTGTCCTTAAATATAAATTAATTTTTAAAATTTTAAAAAAATCTTTAAATTAATTATTATCTTTATAATTTTTTAAAAAATATTTTTTTCCTCCTTGATAAGTTACCTTGCCCTCTCATTCAAGATGAAACTAGTCGCATGACCGTATGTTGCACGCCTTGTCCTTAAATATAAATTAATTTTTAAAATTTAAAAAGAATCTTTAAATTAATTATTATCTTTATAATTTTTTAGAGAATATTTTTTTCATATAATTATATTTATATTGGTTTCATATTATTTAGTACAGTATTAAAAATTTTATATTATAATTTTTTTATGAATGACCATATAATCTAGTGTTATATTATTCATAAAAGAGACAGACATCTTATTCCCCTCCTGTAGTTATATAATATTATACATATTCATACCATGTGTATGTATATATGGGTTTTGGAACAATAGAGGCAAGCAATTGCCTTTTGGACTTTATTCTTTTTATAGGTGTGCATCCAGCCAATCCTTATAGAGGTGATTGGAGACTCCGAAGACTCCGGGATGTAGTCTCCATCCATTGTTTTGTGTATCTCTTTCCTTTGAGTTTTTTTCGGTTTTCAAATGATTCATATGATCCATCTCTTGAAGGCTTGGTTGTGATGGTACTGGCTACATCAGTTATACTAGTTAGAAAATCAAATTTCAAACCAATGTGATGAGAGGTTTGAACCTATTATACTTTTTTAAACTAAATAGCCATGACCTCTTCTAGAGAAGGCGAAGTTGGTGATTTGGTTTTGCATCCGATATAGGTGATATAGTTGTTGCTGATAGAAACCTTTCTATTAATCTTATCTAGTATGTCTTCTGCTTCATTTTTCATATATAGTGTCAATCTAATGCAATCTAGATTCAATGGTATCTTCGAATAGCAATAGAAGATTGATGATAATGAGATTGGGAAGCAAAGAAATTCACATTATCAACAAAAAGTACAATCTTAAATGATGAAATCTGCAAAATTAATTATGAAGCTTGCAAGGCAAAAAAAGAGTAGATGGAAGAGTAAGAGAATTAGAATCTATTTTAATAGAGGATCTTTTAGTGCTCAAGCTAAGCTAGTGAAGAGTTGATGATAATGGCTTGAAGTGATGCTCTAACCCTCTTAAGGATATTAATTAAGGATATTAAAAAAAAAGAGAGAAGATTTTTTTATGTACTTCTTGACTGGGTCAAACTTGTTGCTTTTATATATCGGTACAAAATAATGGATGAAAGATTCTATGGCAGCTAGTATTTCTTTTTATTCTAAACTTGTTAAAGTCCATATCATCTGAGACTAAGCGTACACTGTTCTATTTGATACATTGACCCGCTTAGTTGAGTTGGATAACATGCACTTAATTGCCATGTACTTTTTTGTCAGATCAAAAATTATAATACAAAATAGTATACCAACTAAAAATCATTATCTTAATAAAATATAAAATTATATTGTATTATAATTAGATAAAATCCTAGTTGAGTTCATGTCAATATGTCAGAAAGCGTTAGCTCAACTGCACTTTCTAGAAGCCTAAAAGCATCCGTTGATAATGATAAATTTATTTATTTTTTTAATGAAAGCGTCAATTAAACGGGTGGTTTTACCTAACTCAAAATTAATTTTTTAACTTCTCTAAAAAAAATCATATTTTTAAACAGCCAATCTTACACCATAGTCGATTTATGTTGCGTTTCTGCTGTCATGCCTTCCGATCTCGCTAAATACGTTCTATCATGAGAATTGGTTCGAACAGTTCCCCTTCAAAAAATTATTTTTTTAAAAAATATTATATAAAAAAATTCTAGATCTTTTCAATCCAATGGGCTGAGCTAGGTCCCGGTTTGACGTGCACGGAAGCAGCCGGCCTGTTCGCGAAGCTCCGAAAGTCCCACCAGAACACGCGTCGCCGTAAGCGGCCGAACGCTGGATTCTTTCCATCGCGTCATTGTTGATAAGATGGGATAAGCTTGCGTTCCACCCAAAAATCCAGCCCCCCGGTCCACCATCGATCGACCCATTGTTTCCTGACGCGAAAGACAAATCTTAATATAAAAAATAGGATGAACCTTGCGTAGCACCAAAGGTGCCGCTCCTTTTCAACTTATAAGCGAAGTCTTCGAGTCCATCACGCATGCTAGGAAGCCGAAATTGGCGGTGAAGTTGCTACCGTCCATCGCAGTGGTTTTGGGAAAATACATCGCAAGTTTCTTGGATTAGATTGTAAAATCTAAAAAAAATTTAACATTAAATGTAAAAAAAAATTTAAAAGTATTTATAATTTAAATTTATTTATTATTTATTAATTTTTATTTAAATTTTTAGAACCATATAATTTTAACTCGTTAATAGTTTAATTGAATCATCGGATAAACCTAAGACGTTGTAAATAATATTAAAGTCAATTTAAATATATAAAAATTAATTAATAAAATAAAAAAATTTATTCATAAAATGATGATACCTTAAAGCACCGACGATTCGATTTGATTAATTTATGGCATGCAGTGACAACATCACATTATAAAAAAAAAATTTATATTAAATGAAAAAAAATGAAGCGCTTATAAGTTAAGTTCATATACGAACAATTAATTTTTACTTAAATTTTAGGATCACATGATTTTAATTCATTAATATATTAATTAAATTAATGGATAAATTTGAAACATTCTATAGATATTGATTGTAATATGGCATGCAAATGGTTTTTTTTATTACTAATATTTGATCCAAAAAATTTATTACGATGAAAGTTAATTTTATTAAAAGTCTAAATTAATTATATTTGATAAAAAAAAAAAAAAAATGAAGGTATGAGCCGACTAAACATCTTATTTCTGCCTTGCTAAGATTTCGAAGTGTTATGAAATATATTGTAAATATTTTTTATAAAAAAGAAAAAAAGAAAAAGGACTGTTACAAGAGATCCTTGTGTCCATTTTACCGAGGAAAAAAGGGAGAGGTTAAATATAGTCCGAGAAATTTGCCAAATAGAAAACTTGATCTCTGGAATAATAATTTTAGAAAGTAGCGTTTTTTTTTTTTTTAAATTTTGGTTATGCGGCAAAAAGCAGTCGCCAGTCCTTTATATATATATTTTTTGGCCATCTGATGGCCAATACTGTGGATCAAGGATGTGAACGCCACTCGCCGGGTGGATGGCACACGCCCCAAAGTTCCAACTGCAATGTCCTCTGGTTTTCCACGTCCGCTATTAGCTCGTCGTTATCCTCTCCCCAAGAGCCCTGCCCTTTTTCCGTTTCGCACTACCGTGGGCGGCGGCCGCTGTTGATAAAAATATCAAAGGATGCGCCACGGCGAACGGTCGAAAACCATATTCATCCATAAATGATGGGCCTCTTTAATATTTGATATAAATAAATAAATCGAAATAATTCGAGTTGTTGCAACTCTTTATCCTCTTTGTCTCCATTCGTATCAATTATTACCGGGTTTCTCTTTCTCTGTCCACTCCCAGGTAAATAGATAATTAATTAAAAGAGAAGATCGACCATCATCGTTCTCCAAGATATTTTTATTTGCTCTGTGCTTCCGCTGTTGTCTGCTCTTCGTCCCCAACTAATGATCACAAACCCTTTCTTCTACTTCTTGATGCCCATAATAATAGCCGTCCTCCACACCACCACTGCTTTCTTCCCGTTTCTTGACATGCGGTAGAAGGGCGGCGCATATGGTGGTGCTGAGGCCTTCGCCACCATCCGCGACCATACAGGGACATCGCCATCACTGGCGGCGGCGAAAGGGATGGGGAGCTGCCGCGACCGGCTGATCGCTCAGTCCCTCACCTCCCGCTACTCGGATTGGATATTGGAGGTGCTCGACGAGCTCCCGGACAACTTCTTGATCACCGATCCGGGCATCTCCGACCACCCGATCGTCTTCGCCAGCCGTGGGTTCCTCGCCATGTCGGGATACGCCCGGGAGGAGGTGGTAGGGCGGAACGGGAGGATCTTCCAGGGCCCCGCCACTGACCGGCGATCGGTGATGGAGATCCGGGAGGCGATCCGGGAGGAGCGACCGCTCCAGATTAACCTGCTCAATTATTGGAAAGATGGGACGCCGCATTGGATCTTGTTCCACCTCTTCCCCGTGTTTGGGATGGACGATGGGCAGGTGATTCACTTCGTGGCGGTTCAGGTGCCGATTCCGAGGCGGTCGAGATGCTCGAGGTCTGGAGCGAGGGGAATGGTATTCGGGGCGTGCCGGAACGAGGTGCGTTTGGATGAAGATTATGGGTGTAACCTTGCGGTGGATTCGTTTGTTGATATGGATGACAGAGGTTCAGTTTCTTCGCTTGACTGGATTGTCTTTGGTTTTGTTCTGGTTCTTATCAATTCATTTAGATGCTCATTGGATCTTTAGTTGTTGAGTAGTAATCATCTCAAAATCTCTAATAGAATTTCATTGCTAATATAAGAAACTCTTTTTCTTTGCCTTAAAACATCTTGACCCAAATTTGTTTACCTGTTTATTCGAATGGGTTCTATGCGAGTTCTTGTTCTTGATTAAACTGATTTTCCATTCCTCACTTTATTTCTTAGATCTTATTGCTTCATGACTTTCTAGGTATTCCAGTGGGGCTTCATGCATGGGTTTGGTGCTATCGATTAATTATTGAAACTCACAATCCTTCTTTAGAATTAATCTTAGTTTATTCCTTTATTATTATAAAAATTATATAGATAATTTACGATGCCCTATTAGCTTGAGAATAAAGTTAAAGCGTATACTTGTATAATTAAAATATATAAAATAAATAAAGCTATAAAAAAGATGAAAGTAGAAAAAGTTGAAAGATCTAATAAGGTTTTTATAGAAGTTTGAAAATATTTAGGTAATGATAGAGTAAATTGGGTGACAAATTTATTTAATAAGATTTTACAAACTGAAAAGATGCCTAATGAATGGAGGAAAAGTATTATAGTAGCAATTTATAAGAATAAAGGAGATATTAAAAATTACTCTAATTATCATGGTATCAAACTTATGAGACATACTATGAAATTTTGGAAGAGTAATTGAACATAAGTCGCGATGTAGTACAAAAATATTAGAGAATTAATTTAATTTTATGCCAGGAAGATCGACTATAGAAGCTATTTTTCTTCTTACGAGATTAATAGAAAAGTATAGCGAAAAGAAACAGGATTTTCATATAGTTTTTATTGATTTAAAGAAAGTATATAATAAGATCCCTTAAAAAAATCTTATGGTGGATGCTAAAAAAGAAAGTAATACCTGCTAGGTATATTAACATGATAAAAGATATGTATGATAGAGCAGTTACTGGTGTAAGAACTATTGGCGGTAACATTAATGAATTTTCTATTGCATTAGATTTACATCAGAGATTTGCTCTTAATCTTTATCTTTTTGCTTTAATTATAGACAAGCTTGTTAGTCATATTCAGAATAATATTTCATGATGCATGTTATTTACAGATGACATAATAGTAATAGATAAAAGTAAGGCTGGAGTTAATTGTAAGTTAGAATTATGACGAAGTATATTAGAATTTAAAGATTTTAGGTTAAATAGGTTAAAGATAAAATATATGGGATGCAATTTTAGTATAATTAGAAATAAAAATGAATGTACAATACAAATTGGGGATCATGAAGTTATTAAAAATGATCATTTTTGATATTTAGGATCGATTGTTCATGAGAAAAGAGAGATTGAGGATGATGTTCATAAGATTAAAGCAGATTAGATAAATGAAGAAGTGCAATTGGAATATTATGTAATCGTAAAGTATCTGTTAAATTGAAGGAAAAGTTTTAGAGGACAGCCATAAGACCAATTATGCTTTATGCTATGGAATATTGGGCAGTTAAAAAAATATACGTACATAAGATGGATGTGGCGAAAATGAGAATGTTAAGATGGATCCGTGGAAATATAAGAAAAGATAGGATAAGAAATGAAACATTCATAAAAGGCAGAGGTAGCTCAAATCAAGGATAAATTAAGAGGAGGACGACTTAAATTGTTTGGACATATGTAACGTAGACTTGAAGTTGCATATATGTATAAGAGTGACTTGATATATGTAGAAAAATAAAGAGGTAAAGGTAAACCTAAAATCATATGGGAGGAAGTGATAAAGAAAGACTTAGAATCTTTGTATCTTACAAAAAAAATATGATTCAGAATAGAGTTGAATGGAGAAAAAGGATTCATGTAGCTGATCCCTGCTAGTTTGAGATTAAGGCTTTGTTATTGTTGTTGTTGTTGTTATTCTTTCATTTTTCTAACCTATTCATTGGACAAAGAATTTTCCTTACCCGCCTTCCTCCTGCAAAAAGAAAAGAGTAGAAAAGCAAAAAGTAGCAGCTCAAATGGATTTTTACTTCTTGATTCTTACAGGGTTGGAGGCTGAAGAGTCTCGTGAAGCAAGTGATCAAGAGAAGGAGAAAGCATTGAATGCTGCTAACAGCATCTTATCAGCATTGATTCGCTATAGCAAGGTTACAGGCAGAGTGGTCTGCACAAAGAGATGCAGTTCAGCTGGCATTGCCCATCTCAGTTCATCCCTAATTATATCTCTTGGTAGAATCAAACAGAGTTTTGTATTGTGAGTTGTTAAAAATTCCTGTTTCTGTTGGTTTATTTTTACCATATTAAAAGAAAATATCCTTGAGATGTATTGCTGGTTGCATTGATGTGGATTGGTTTGATTCTTGCAGGGCCGATCCGCATTTACCTGACATGCCCATTGTATATGCCAGTGATGAATTCCTAAGTTTAACAGGTGCTTTAGTGTTATGTCCTTTTACTTATGTTAATTCGTGTACTTTTAAACGATAACCATAAAATCCAAGTATATCTTCCTTGAAATAATACACTGTTGATTATAAAATGCTCAGGTAATTTCATTTATTGCTTTTGTAACTGATTCCACCTGGTGAGATACATACTGCATCGTTTTTATGTATGTTAAATAGGTTCAATTCAATAAGTTCTGCACTATCATTTACCACTGATTTCATCTTCATGCTAATATTGGATCTGTTAATCTCAGCACCATTGTTTTGTCATTTGAAGATATAGATGAAGAGATATATGTATTTGAGTTTGAACCCAACGGATGATTATTGGGTCATAACCATATCATTTTTGAGTTGATTGGTTAACGCATGACATAGCCGGGTCATAACCATATCATTTTTGAGTTGATTGGTTAACACATGATATGGCACGATTATTTCATGTCATAATCATGTCGACATGATTATGACACGAATCCAGACTCATTTGATATTAGATTCGAGTTGTATTCATGTGTCATGGCCAATTGCCACTCCCAAGTACAGGGCATTTATTGTACCATGCAGATCTGTACTGTATCAAATTGGTAGTGTACCAGTACGGGTTTTAGCACCGATTTTGCGGATCTTGCCCTTCTTACTTGCTGGACTAGAGTCCAAATCAACACATGGGTGTGTTAGGTTACACCTAGTGGCTAGCATGAGAACACATGGGGAAAAATCACAGTCAATATTCAGCACAATTATTATGCCACAATGTATGCATTTTCTTTGACTTGAGGGGTTCATGTGAACTAGTATAGGTTCTCACTTTGATGGTCAGGTTATATAGACCAAAATAGGAGTCTATTTATAGCGGCTTATTGGGTGTATAAGACTTGCAATGGGAATGTGTGACATGCCAAAGAAGGAATCCACTATCTAAAAGGGAAAATAACAAGTTTAAGGAAATTGAGTTGATTAGAACTTTAAACCGAGTTAATCAAACAAAATAAAATTCATTGGTGGTAGTATCAAAATTGTTTTGATAAATTCTTTTGCATAATTAAATAAATTAATGTATAATATATTTGTGATTTTGCAAAATATTTTGGGAAAATAGTTTCTCCATTTCTAATTGATCCCTAGCCTTAATGGATGCGTGTTTAGTTATGACCGACAGTGTTATTTTGTTTCTTGAGAAATAATATGGTTACTAATTATAGTGAAGGGATATAGTTGGAGACAACCAGGCTATTGCATAGAGGGATATATCTCATCATATTTTGATTTTAAGACTTACATTGTAATATTGTTTTCCCAGGTCACTTGTAATCGTAGGTGTAAGGGTTGCATGAGACGTGATAAATCCAATCAGGTCAAATGTTGGCCAATCTTTTCATTAGAATTCCAAATTTTGCCTACTAGCATGGTCCCACGTGCTTTACTTTTGACTTAGCTTATTTTGGATTCGGTGCATGCACCTTGGTGGGATATTGGAGCATGTGCATAGGTCTAGACCTATAGGTATTTCCTGTGGAAGATTGTAGAAATCCTATGGAGTTCATTTAGCTTATCAGATGGTGGGAAGTGAACATTGGGCTACGCATGTAATATGAGTCGAACATCTTTGACGAGGTCTTGAGCATGTATAACTTCCCAACGAGACACATGTAACTACAACAGTGAATCATTTTGTGTGAAAAAGCAGTGAATCATTTTATGTGGTTGTGAAAAAGGGAAGTAGAATAAATGTACCAACCAAATTAGCTTCATGAGACTAGTAGTTAAGGTATATATGGGTTTGTGTTAATTGGGAAAATTCATATCAATGATAGATTCATTGATTGTATTGTTATCTAAACTAAGAAATTAAGAGAGAGAGAGAGAGAGAGTGCTATATGTAGGAGCATTGCTGGGAATGTACAAATTTACAAGAAAAGGGAGTTCCCAGTGACATTAGCCTTGCACCTTGGGTCAACTATAATTCTCTGCCTTATAAACTTGCTAGAGATGCCTTAATTGGCTATATCCATGAATGTGCAGCTTGCGACATGCATTTTGATTTGATATTAATAGATAAGACTAGGAAAGGGTTTAATGCTTATATTCAAAGTATAGAAGGAAGCCTGGATCATGTACTTTGAAAATTCGATAGCATTAAGCATGTTATTGGGTGGAAGCATTGAATTTGTCAAGGGTGTAACTAGAACAGTGGGCAACTGATTCCTAAATTAAATCACCTTCACTTTATTGGATCTAATCTGAAGGGGGATGAAGAGATGAATGAGGTTATATTTAATACTATTAAGGCATGAGAATGATCTCCTAAATATAGGAATAGAGAAGTATATGAAAAATATAAGATAGTTAAGAAAGAAGTTAAAAAGGTAGCATGAGAGGCTAGTTATAAGGTATTGAAGAATTATATTGTAAGCAAGCAACTAACAATAGAGAGAAAGAAACATATACAATTACAAGACTAAGAGAAAAAAATTAGAGATATGATTTAGATTATATGTATCAAAGATAATGATCAAAAAGTTTTGGTTAAAAAAGGTGAGATTAACAAAAAGATGGAGAAGTTATTTAATAAAAATAAAATTTATATAGATAATGTAAGATGTTCTACTAGTTCCATTGAGGATAGAATTTTGATGTATACTCATAAAATTAAAATATCTAAGGTAAAAGAGGCTACGAAAAAGATGAAAATTGAAAGAGCAAAGAAAGGAAAATGAATATTTATTAGATATATTAATATAATAAAAGATATGTATGATTGAGTGGTTACTAATGTATGAACTATTGATATAATAAACTATTAATATAATAAATTATTAATATAATAAAAGATATGTATGAACTATTGATGGCAATACTAATGAATTTTCTATTACAATGGGTTTACATTGGAGATCTGCTTTTAATCCTTACTTTTTTGCTTTAGTTATGGATGGACTTACTAGACATATGTATGATGATATTTTGTGGTGAATGCGATTTGCAAATGATATAATACTAGTAGATGAAACTAAGGTCGGGATTAATCATAAGTTAGAATTATAGAGAAATTCATTAGAATGTAAAAGTTTTAGGTTAAGCAAGATAAAGACAGAATCTATGGAATATAATTTTAGTACAATTAGAAATAGAGATAAATGAAAAGTAAAAATTCAAGACTCTGAAGTTCTTAAAAGTGATAATTTTTGATACTTAAGATCAATTATTCATAAGAAAGAAGAAATTGAGGATGATGTTATTTATAGGATTATAGCACGTTAGTTGAGATGGAGAAGTGCAACTGAAATATTATGTGATCATAAAGTATCTACCAAGTTGAAGAAAATATTTTATCGGATAGTAATAAGACCCGCTATGTTTTATGATATTGAATGTTAGGTAATTAGAAAATTACATATACATAAGGTGAATGTGGCTGAATTCAGAATGTTGAGATGGATGTGTGGTAATGCAGGAAAAGATATAATAAAAAATAAAGTCATTTGTAAAAAGGTTGAGGTAGCACTAATTGAGGACTAATTGAGGACAAATTGAGGAAATGATGACTTAAATGGTTTGAAAATGTGTAACATAGATCTAAAGATGCATCAATGTGAATGAGTGATTTGATGCCTGTAGAAGAAAAAAGAGGTAGAGGTAGAGATAGGTCGAAAATTATGTTGAAAAAGTGATAAAGAAAGATTTAAAATCTTTATATCTTACAGAAAATGGCTCAAAATTGAGTATAATGGAGCAAAATGATTCATATAGCCGATCCTAACTAGTTTGGGATTGAAGCTTTGTTGTTGTTATTGTAGGGCATGAGAATGATCTGAATATTATCTAGGAAAGTATTATGTGATCGCAACAAAGGTTTTAAATCTCGTGGGATAAAGGTATCCTGGTTTTTCAATGGAATGAGACGCTCTGCATTCCGTCCTGTCCCGTCCCATCCCCTTTCGATCCTCAATTTGATCAGGATTCTAGTACTTGCTTAGGATGCTTCTTTTTCTTAAAAAAAATATTTATGAAGCTTTAGTATTTTATTCAACTTTTAAATATATTTGAATTTATTTTTATGATAAATTAGATTTATTTAAAATCAACACTATAATGTATTATGACCAAAAAAGGATGAGTCGGGATAGCTAAAATTGGTCTTGCAATCTCTTCGGGACAAGGCGAACGGCTGTCTCGGTCCGTCCTATCGAGAATTGAATCATTGATTTTCCTACTTCTAGGATTAGCTTGTTGATTTATGAGGTGGATAAGCACAATGTGGAAGTTGGATGATGAGCATATTGAGGTGGATGTGCAGTTAAAGTGGGAGTAACGGAATCAGAAATGAGGGCATCAAAGCAAAGCAGGGAAAATGCCCCGGATGATGAATATGCGGTGCAAAGCTCTGTGGCCATACGCAACATTGGTCAGGAAGGGGGTCTTATAAACTGATTTGATGGAAAGTAGTAAGAAAATGACTTGGAGACACTTTTTGTTTCAGATGACTTGAACATGATCGAGTTCTCATGGACTAGGATTTATTCAACCAATGTTACCAACCCAACTGGAAAAAGTTTGTTGTTTACATTATTGGGTGGACTGAGTTGAATTCAGTGCTGGGGCCCGAAGCTTACTTTTTGCGTAGAAGAAAGGAAGTAGTGGAATCCAATAGAATTGCTTTTGCAGCTAAGGTTTGACATTTAGGGCCTCTTTGTATGCTGGGAGATCCTATCGGCCCACTAAGATCTTCCTGGTGGTTTTTGTTTTCGAAATACGGAGGTAGAAGGGGCATTTGAAGGAGATGGGGACAGCTGCATGACACAAATTATCCCTGTTTTCAGGGGTAACTCTTCTGTTTTTCAGGGTTCCCTAAAAGTTGGGGATATGTTAAATCACCAGGGAAACAAATCTCTACAAGCTGCTTCCTTCCATTGTAATTTAAGAACAAAAACATTGTGGAGATCTTATCGACTTATAAGTTCTTCTGGCATACAAGCAGGCCCTTAGATTCTGTTGAAGCCCAAGAAGAAACCCAACGAAACACTGTTTTGTGCCATGTAAATTTTGCAGTCGGGATGATATTAACCTGTCGGGAGATGGACATTTGGTTGTGTTCTTCATTGTTCAATAGTGGTTAACTAACACTTTAATTGAGGGCTTCATTCACAGAGATGGCAATGATTAATGATTCAAATTGATTTACTACTGTTGGTGAAATAGCAAACAGTCAGAGGATTGGAGCACACTCTTTAAAGGTGGGTAGTGGTTAGGACCCCATCCATGAAATCAAAAGGTGGAGGATTTAAAGGGGGAAGCTTCTTGAGCTTTACCTATATCATTAGAACTTAGGTGCTTTTTTTTTTTTTTTTTTTTTCCTTCCCCAACTTTATTATATTACTTAAGGAATATCATTGGCATGCAATTATCAACTTTTGTGATCAAACATTTTATTCATCTATTGTGAATGTGACTGTAAAATGAATGTGATGCCTTATTGCTGAGTTGCAATGGCATTCTGTAACCAAAGTAATTATATTTCCTCTTCTAGGTTACTCTAGAGATGAAGTCTTGGGATGCAATTGGAGATTCCTCAATGGACCTGGTACAGATGTTGAGGTTTTACATCAGGTGGGTACTGAATAATCATCACTCCTATGTTTGATCTGCCTTAATGGACTCCAAGATCAATTCATCTGTGAGATGATACTCTTTCCATTTTTATGATCGCTGTAGTGGAATTTCCAATGCCCTTTTGTTTGGCCTTGTAGATAAAAGACTGCATTCAAGCGGAGCAATCTTGTTCAGTGCGTCTTTTGAACTACAGGTGATTATTTTTCTCTAAGAAAATAGTCTCTCTTGAAAAGTTTCAGGGGATTTCTGATCAAGTATTTAAGAGAACTATTGCTTATGCTACTTCCACTTCATATAAAATCTCAGGAAAGAAGGAAGCTCATTCTGGAATCGACTTCACATATCACCTGTACGGAATGCATCTGGCAAGGTTTGGTTATAACCTCTTACAAGTTGATTATGAAGTTTAGTGTTTCTTGCATGCTTCTAATTGAAAAGGAAACCAGAGAACATGCTATAAATTTCAGTACTGGGGGGCTTAACTAAGAAACGCACTTTATATATGTCATATATTTGTTGGCCTGTGTTCATATTCTTGGGTATGGTCTGTTGTCTCGATGTGTCATTGCTTGCACAGTTCCATTGATTACTACTACCTGCAAATTTTCCCTTAATTGACAACGCTTGGCTATTTGTATATCATAAGAATGATCACCTTACTGGAGAAATGCTTTAATGTGATTAACTTGATTAAACAATGAACCATTAGGGTATCAGAAAAAGAAAGATCTGCCTCTCAAATTCTGTATGTTGTATTTGCAGATTGCATTCTTTGTTGCAGTTCAGATGGATGAGAACTCGAAGAGTGATGAACATGGATTGAGCCCAGAGATGAGGCAATTTGGTGCAGTGGGACAAGTTAAGGTTGCGGTGAGGAGCTTATCTTCACGTGCTGGCCCGTCAAGGCCATCATGATAGGGTACTTCACAAATCCATGCCGGCTATATTAACTGTGTATTAAGTGCTTCAGTTTTCACAGTACCATTGATTCTCTTTTTATTGGCTGGGTAATTAATTTTGTTTATCTATCTATCATTTTGCTCTCCTGGCAGTCCGGAATCTTGCCTGACATAATGGTTTCGATGAGAAGTTGAAATCCACCCATTTTCGGTAACAAGGCATGATGTGCGCTGCAGGTCGCGCACGAGTGTTGCATGCGGCTAAAGCTGGTGCCACTGATGTAATCAACCTTGAGTATAATTCAATTGGGAGTAACAAAAACAACAACAACAACAATAATATCTCGATCCTAAAGTAGTTATATTGGTTACGTGGATTCTTTTTTTTTTCATTTTGCAAAGTTTGAAGTCATATTCTTTGTATGTATGATGTAACTAGGTGTTGCTTTATAAAATTTGTGATCAAGTTTAAATCACGGCAGCACATTGTTTTAGATGCCCTCTGGGTCTTATTCAAATGGTTTCGACGGAATAGGTTCCGTCCTGTTCTGTTTAGTGAAATTGGGTAGGCTCACAGGGTTCAATTCAACCGCGACCAAAATGGTCCTAGTTTGAAAAGTAAGGACAATTTGATAAGATGTGAAGGATCTTAGCCCTCTGATTACACGAAAAGGAAAGTGCTTTCAATTAAGGAGTTTTTATTTTTATTTTTTTTTCCGGGTATATGAATAAATTTTTATTTGTAGCTGTGTTCGGGTGCAAGGAGGCTTTATCACTTTAATTTGGTGCTATTTAGCGGTAATTCTCTGTGATGAAATTCTTTGGTGGTTCGGAGGCCACTTTGTAGAACCCATGTGTTTGCTGTTGGTTTCGCCAACCGTTAGCAGCTTGGAGCCGGCTACAAGGCCCGTTCGTATCCACCCCCCCCAAAAAAAAAAAAAGGGTTATGAGAGAGACTAGGTTGTAATTACCAATATCAAGCAATATAAATAGAGATATAAATGGAGAGTATCTATCGTCTGATATTAGTTTTTCAATATTACTCGTGTTTGATTCGTGGTAATATGATATTATTAAAAAATTTATATTTATATTTTTAAAATTATATAATTATATTTTTAAAAATATGAAATTATTATGTTATATTATAATATGTAAGTTAAGCGTGTAATTTAAGATTGTTAAATTTTAATAAATAATATATTTATTTTTAAATAAAAATAAGTTTACTATGATTTATAATAATTTTATATTATTATAAATTAAATATTGTTATTAATATTATATTCTGTATGATTTTTTTAAATTAGAAGAATAGATTATGATGGGCCAAGAAGTGTACGGTGATCGTATGTTAGCAACGAAAGAAGACAGCGACCGTCTTCCTTGTTGACCTGAGAAAGGAAGCTGACAAAAAAAAAAAAAAAAAAAAAAAGGTCGGGATTATTGTTGCCCTCTTCTAGCGGTAATACCCCCGACTCTATTTAGCCGTCGCGCTCAACATGAATACGACCCCACGAACCCAAAATTTCCTAGGACGGTGGACGGCAGCCTTCCGGTACCCCACCTGCCCTTTCTCTTCAGCCTCTTCGTGCAAAGGGGCAAGCAAGCATGCAGTTCGAACGAGGCCGCAGAAACCGATCAATTAATGCCAGAAAGCCGCGCAGTGGAATGAGATATTTTGCGATCTCGTTCGCGACGAAAATACTAAAGCGAATAGCTTGGACAAATATATATTTTATTAACCCCCGCCCCTCACCACATGAAATGCCACTCCACACGCGCGCACACATGCACGGTCGAAGAGGGAGCTACACGCATCAGAAGTTCCCGGCAACGGGAGGTCCGCCGAAGCCATTCCCCTCGGGAGCGAAACAAGCAATGGCTGGGCTGCTGTGGTTGTGCACACCTTCATACGTGGTTATCACATAGCTGGGGTCTTCTCCATCTCTCTGCACTCTCTTCTTCACCGCGCATCCTGGGATCGAGCAACGATAGTAGTTCCTGCTTTCCCCTCATCCATTCACGCAGGAGAAGTTCAAGTAGTTAGCCACTCTCGCGCAGGAAATTACTTGTCCTTCAAAATACAATATATTTGTTTTCCATAACAAACACATATACCTTGGGTTGGGGCAGTTCTTCATCAACTTCTTTCCGTACTTTCTCCACTTGAAACCATCATCCAGCACGTCGATCTCAGACTTCGTTCTGAATGCAACCCTGCACACTCCCTCCTCCGTTGGTGCCTGCATCTCATTCCCGTATATTCTGATCATCAAATAAAATCAAAATCAAACTCAGCATATCACAGCAAAAATAGTAACAGTAAGTCAAATATAGTCAGCGTAACAAGAGCTAAAGCGAACTCAAAACACTTAACAGGCTATTACTGCCACACACCATCAGAGGATCCGGTCTTTCCGGTTGGTTAGCTACAGTGGCCTCGTCGTACATTATGTATTCAGAGGCACTCAATGCCATGGGTTGGCCGTAGTGGTGACCAAAACCACCCATGCTGCTGTTGTTCATGGCCTAATCGGTACTCATCTGGGAGGGAAAGTAAGCCATATCGACCCATGCTATGGTAACCACTTGAGAAGCCGTGCACCTTGTTTTTAAACGCAGCTATTCTCTCTTCTCTCCGTTGTGGATATTCTTGGGTTCTTGCAACGGGTTCTAGCGATTTTCTGAAGGTCTGTCATTTGATTTGATGGCCGATTTCGCAGTCATGCCAAGGGGCCTGTTGCAGCCGTCTGATCTTGCTTGGCGATGCCGTATGATGCAGGCCGGAGCACGGTCCCTTCGACGAGTAGTGATCCACTTAACGTGGATGCGCGGCAACATGCTGGCGGTATTAGGCTGGCATCCTCGTACGATCTGGCACCAAATTCACAACTCGAGTTTGGTGCGACTCCAAGGAAAAGGATAGAGAGAATCACGACGGCTTGCACGTAACACGCCAAGCGTATGCAGCGAGCAAGGAGACAATTGGCTTCATTTGATATAAAACTTGCAATATGATACCAGAAAACATGTTAATGATAAAATTGAATGCGACACATGAATACAATACAAATTTAACACAAAATAAAATTGATTTTCAGTTGATTTATATCATATCATATCAAATGATTGCATCATATTATGCATTAATTCATTAATTTAAAAATGATGCAATTTAAAGTTAATTATATTTTTATTTATTTATATAATTAATTTTTTTTATAAATAATATAATTTAAATTATTTAATTTAAATGATTTAATGTTATGATTAATTTTTAATATTGTTGAGCAGTAAGTTGAAAAAAATGTATATTTTTGTATTAAAAAAAAATAAGTTAGTATTAAGTGAACCTTATTTATTTAGGTTAAATGAGATGCCAAAGTAAGTTGTTATTTTTGATGATAATTTAATATATATTTCGTTTGGGTTATAATATGAATTGTTAGTTGCGATGATTAATTGGCCTTTCATGCCCTTGGCTTCCACTTTAATAGTCATTATTCGGAGTGGGATATAAAAGAATAAAAATTGAGGAATTATTATCGTTGTTTTGCTGTGTACGGTGAGAGAAGCACGAGATGCTTCGATAACATTTTAAAACAAAACAAACCATTGAGAAGGGAAACTAGATGCAATCGCCCTTGGACCGCAGTATCACGAGGAACGATTGAAACGGATTGCGACGCTGTTAGTGGTTCAAGAAACGCATGGCTAAAATACTATACTTTATTCATGGACAGCCTACCGTATATCTCAGGTTAATCGATACGGCACGGGATGCCTAACGGTTTGTTTCCTCGATATTTATTCACCGTCCCTCTAAAGCATAGAAAAAGAAGCACTGCTTTGGGCTTAAGCGTTGGTGCAGCGAAGTGTCTAATTTTGACTTGTCGTAGGCCAATCGTGCCCAAGTACGCATGCGTGAAACCGGCGGCAAAGGAAGCAGCTGAGCTTAAACTTGCGAGACCCTCGGCAATGCGAAGGCGCGCGAGAATTGAAGACGACGACGACGACGACGACGACGCCGCGTGACCGTCTGGCATCAGAATGAAGGTTGTGAGGATATAACGCGATGGGAGAATCTTCCCATCGCCTCGTATAACGAAGGATCGCAAAAGCTTCTTTACGCGTATAAATAAATAGCCATCGCTCGAAATTAAGCGCAGAAGACTACATGCGCTTGGAAATGGTCATGGCGGCTTCTTTGGGGTTCATTGACATGTCCTGCTCTCCATTCTCCCCGATGAGGGGGCCTCCATGAGGACTTGTTGCTCGCCAGTGATCCGACAAGTTTGTTGATCGTGATTGTGTTCTAGATGCTTACAACTAGAATGATGATGTATGTGGTGGCATTTGATTTATTAAAGTTAAATCGATCAAGCCTCTTTTCTCAACTTTAATGAGTGATGAAGCCTTACATAATTGGGTTGTTTTTAATTATGTTAACTGTAGGAATTGCAGGAGTTATAGCATTAGATTGAGAAGAAAGTTTGAGAGGTTGATCTCTTACATAATGGCTTCAAATGGAAAAGTATGGAAAGAAGTATGTGAACTAGAGTCTAAATCCAAAGGTATATATCACGCCCCGGACCTTAGAGTGGATCCAGAAGGTGGCAACCCACCGCATGCTAGGTATGCAAGGCGTTCAGTAACAAAAGCAATTATCAAATCAAAGGTCAATCAACTAATATGCCAATAAAAAGTCACAACATTCTTATTACAATTCCAAATAAAGCGAATGTTTGGATTACATATAAACTGGTAAGCATAAATTCTATCTAAACTAGACTGATAGCAGTTTTAGTCTACCCATCTCCCTCTTTATTTCTTGGCTCTGAAAAACATCAACGAGAGTTTAATGAGTTCACACTCAATAAGTAAGCCTAATATAAAATATATCATATAATTTCAAGAATATTGCATATCAGAATTTACTTACTTTCATTTGTCAGAACTTTCATGTTGCCTTATTATCTGATGTTACTTATATTCTTGAAATAGGTTGAAATCACAATGCATATTATGTCTCAAAATTTCAGTTTCAAATTTTCAAATCATCACATTCATAATTCACTATCATTAACATTTACACTTCATCTTATTACAAATATGCCATGGTCACAAACTATGACCACATATATTCCTGTGACAGAGCCAAAACAGAACACCACATATAATCTCTGTGGATGAGGGTCGATGAAGGTATATCCTCCACATATATCTCCTGTGGAGGTGGGTCCTGATATCAGAAATCATATCACAAAGTCACATCATAGTAGACCGTGGGTGACATATTTTTTTTATTATTCAGAACTTATTTTCACTTCTTATTCAAATATTATCTATAAAATTCTTTAGGCTAACTTAGTATAAGCACACATTCATATCATATTAGCTATGTTAATAATATTAATATCAAATATATTTTTTTTTACTAATTTATGGTTTGAATATATATATCATAACTATTTATTTTGCATAAGCAATGTTAATTTATTATTTTTATTATTATCACATGTACTACTATCATTATCACTATTACTATTATTATTTATTTATTTATCATTTTTATTTATTTATTTATTTATTTTATGAGTTATGCAGAATTTATTTAAAATCTAAAAATAATATTATTAAGCTTTCAAATGAATGAAATAACGCATCAGAATTTATTTACATGATAATAGCAGATAAAAAGCAATATCTAAACATATACAAATATTTTATTCAAAAATTGCATAATTTAATAATTTACTAAATTACTCATGATAAATGGCTTACTTACCTTTTATCGCTAATTCATAAGTCCAAATCAACTGTTTAGGCTTCTGACACCTACAACATGATATTTAAATTTTTAATTTCTAAAAATCATAATGCCAACATAATTTCTATCATTCTATCGAGTCTAGTTTTGGATCTAACTTGGGGTTTGATTATTTTAACTTGTATCAATTCAAACAGTGTAACAAAATTTTTCTCATAAACTAGAGCTATCTCAGATTTAATCCTAATTCTAGAATGGTTGGGTTATGATTAATTTGGGTTCCAAAAGTTGGATCCAACTGGGCTCAAATGGGTTAAACTTAAGGCTCAAATGAATAGCCAAGAGCCAACCCATCATTTTTTTTCCTCGTTTTCTGAAATCCAAACTCAAATAGAGACGTTCGGCTCTTTTCCCTCTGCTCTCTGTTTCTTTTTTTTTTTTTTTATCTTCTTCTTCCTCTTTTCAAAAATACACTCCATCTCTCCTGGTCCTCTCCCTCTCTCATACACAACTTACGACCTCATCTTTTTTTTTTTTTTTGTTCTCAAATCTTAGATCCATCTTTTTTTTTTTTATTTTTTATTCTCAGATCCTAGATCCATTTTCCTCTTTTTTTGTTTTCAGATCCCAGATCTATCTTCCTCTTTTTTTTTTATTCTTCGATCCTAGATCCATCTCCCCCTTTTTTTTTTTTTGTTCTTAGATCCCAGATCCATCTTCCTTTTTTTTTTTTTTAATTCTCAGATCCCAGATCCATCTTCCTCTCTCACGCACAACCCAGATCTCTCTCTACCTCTCGCTCTCATCTCTCCACTCCTCGGATTAAATATTAGACTGAAACATTAAATAAAGGCAAAGGGAGAGAGATTACCTGCGGGTGGATCAGGCTTATGGAGAGGAGATGACGAGAAGAATAGAGACAAACTAGGTGTAGGATGAGGGGAGAGAAGATATGATTTTTAATCTTCTTTATCCTTTTATCCTTCCGAGGATCGTGTGAATAGTAAGTGAAGGATACGACCAAATCTTCTCCAGTTTGGTTTGGTAATGCCGCGATCATCGCGGCGTTACATTCCTCCTCCCTTAAAATAATTTTGTCCCCGAAATTATTGCTTATTAATCATACTGCATGACTAACATATAGAGTACAAAAATAAGCTTCAATATTCTTTTTAAAAAAAGACAATCATTAATTCATTTTACATTCACATACTCAAGTTACAAACATATGGGGTATTTCTTTTTCATTTCTTCCTCAAGCTCCCAAGTAGTTTCCCACTCAGTACCACTACACTTTGACATAGGGGATGCTACGTCGTCTTAGAACTTGATCCTTATGATCCACAATGCATATGGATACTCTTCATAAGTCAGATCCTTCTTTAACTGAATGGGTTCAAGCTTCACCACATGGCTGGGGTCTGAAATATACTTTCTTAATATAGAGACATGAAACACATAAGTCAGATCCTTCTTTAACTGAATGGGTTCAAGCTTCACCACATGGCTGGGATATGAAATATACTTTCTTAACATAGAGATATGAAACCCTAGAGAGTGCCGATGGTAAAGCTAAGCTATAACCTACCTCCCCACTCTACTCAAAATCTTAAATGGCCCAATGTATCGTGGATTCAATTTACCTCTAATCTCAAATCTCATCATATCTTTGGTTGGTTGGTGATACTTTCAAAAAGACATGGTCCCCCAACTTGGAATTCTAACTCTCTTCTTC
Source organism: Metroxylon sagu (assembly GCA_017589505.3). Lineage (NCBI taxonomy): Eukaryota > Viridiplantae > Streptophyta > Magnoliopsida > Arecales > Arecaceae > Metroxylon > Metroxylon sagu. The sequence goes on along the minus strand of JACVBY030000161.1, from coordinate 11,398 downwards.
TAACATCAGCATAACTCTTCTGCCAGCTCTGAGCTATGCGGAGTCGCTCCTTAATTAATTCCACTTTTTTTTTTCAGTCAGCTAAACCAGCTCAGGATTCAAAAATTTTCTTCCTTTCACATTATCCCAACACAAGGGGGATTTACACTTTCTACCATACAGAGTCTCAAATGGGGCCATATGGATACTGGGTTGGTAACTATTATTGGGTTGGTAACTATTATTATAAGCAATTCCACTAAGGGTAAATGGTTGTCTCAAGCACCTCCTAAGTCTACCACACAGGCTCACGACATATCCTCTATAATCTGGATGGTTCTTTCAGCCTATCCATCTGTCTAAGGGTGGAAGGCTGTGCTAAAATTCAGCATAATCTACAGAACCTTATGAAGACTCCTCCAAATTAGGAGAAAGAAGGTCAAATGGATTCAAACTCAATTTACTCAGTTTGCTACTGAACTAAAAATAAATATTACAATCTTACCCCGCTAAAAATTTCATCCTCGAAATTAAACACAGGGGTTTTTGCACAATTGTAGATACTCAATAGCCAACCTTCATTTCATCCCTAAGTACCCAAATAACATATCCAACTTCAAGAATCAATTTGATCTTTCTACCCAATGGAAATTGAATTCCTTAAGAAGTATTACAATTTTTGTCGATATACATTTTTGCTACTTTCTCCAAGACACCTCGCCTGTTACCATGTTTAATCTTCAAATTGATCTTTACCGCATCTTTGAGTTCTACAATTCCACATCTTTCTTAGGTGATAGTTATTAGCCAACTCATAATCTTTCAATAATTTCACATCATTTCCTTTACCATGGCTTAACCCCCCCCTTTTTTTTTGTTCCAATCAAGACATCATTAATAACTACCAACATAATTAATTTATCTCCTTCATATATTATCAATAATTACCACTGCAACTAATCAATTTCTCTTGAATATGTTAGGATATCCTCAATAAATATTACAATTTAATTGATTCAAACTCCTTAAATTGATCATTTTATCACCAATAACTACCACAACCATCTGATGCTTTTTTTTTTTTTTTGAAAATATGCCTTAAGATTCTTACAATCATTATAAATATTCTAAAGTCTGTCACATGTAGTATATCTTTTAATTTTAAGATTAATAACATATCAATTACTTTTAAACTTTTCAACAAGATAATTCCAAATTCTTTTGCATCAGATCTAAGACTGCACTTCTTAAGTGCTCTTTCAACTCGTAAATAGTTCAATGTATCATTAATCATCATGACACCTATTTTCAATCTTTTGAGTAAATCATCGTAACATATTTGGTTCCACTCTTGAATACTTCAAGCTAACGTTAATGAACATCATAGCAATAATTCAGGACATCTTTCATAATTATCATAATTAACTAATTCAATTTCTTTTAATTAGATCATATAATGTCTCCTGTCATAGTATGACAAATTAATTTAAACCTCTTGAATATCTTAGAATGTCCTCAATTGATTCGGATAAGATGAGATACTTGACTTATAAGGTCCATAGAGATTGAAGATACACTTACTACCCTAAAAGGAATATCTAGAAAATCATGATAATCACTCTTTGATTTGGACGCAATATTAGGTGTATTCTTAACCATAATCTGCAATTGGTGATAATCAGAATGAAATCATCTCCCTCCTTTTTCCCTGAAAAAAATTTGAGCTACTTATAGCTAATTGATAACTTATCCATCCTGGAGAAAGATACCTAATTGAAAACCATGAAAGGGTACGACAAAGAGACACAATAGATCTAGCGAACAACTACTGCCCTTAATTCTTCAATAGAGGTTATCTTACAACAAGCCTTTGAAAGGGTTCTTGATATAGGAATCTATTAACAGAGAGATCTATCTCTTGATTTGGGACTATCCTAATAGTTTTTAATGAAAAATCTTTATAAAAGTCTTTATCAATGGAATTCATCTCATTAATTATTCTTATCACTACCAAGAATCTTTCACATTTTACCCTCTAAGCTTTTGGGTATCCATAGTCAAAATCAATCCCAAAGATTAACAAGGTCCACCTCTCTCAAAAACATGAACACTAATTGTGTCCCATAGATTAACAAGATTAATAGGGCCTACCCCTTTCAAAGACATGAACACTAATTGTCTTCGAATTTAAAATTTTAAATTCTTCCTAAATAATCCATCATGACATAATACGTAGTCAACCACTTTATTACCAAAAATACCATCAATATCAGTCATCTCTATAATCAGCAGATTAACTATCAGTTTTGAACATGCAATTTCAATAATACAAGTTCCACTAATAAAATCCACTATATATATATATATATATTTATGCATCCACACTCAAATTCACATTTAATAACTCAAAATTCAACGTCTACTCAATTATAATAGATCAAAATATAGATATGTCGATGCTATCTTAGTCATATTTGTCATCAATTGCAACTTCCAAATATTGCACTATATTCCATATATTTACCTATCTTAGATTATATTTTCAATTAAAGTTTCATCTAGCCACACTCTCTAAGGGTTTGAAACTATGGCTTTGATACCACTATAATTGTCACACCCCGGACCCTAGAGTGGATCCAGAAGGTGGCAACCCACCGCATGCTAGGCATGCAAGGCGTTCAGTAACAGAAGCAATTATCAAATCAAAGGTCAATCAACTAATATGCCAATAAAAAGTCACAACATTCTTATTACAATTCCAAATAAAGTGAATGTTTGGGTTACATGCAAACTGGTAAGCATAAATTCTATCTAAACTAGACTGATAGCAGTTTCAGTCTACCCATCTCCCTCTTTATTTCTTAGCTCTGAAAAACATCAACGAGAGTTTAATGAGTTCACACTCAATAAGTAAGCCTAATATAAAATATATCATATAATTTCAAGAATATTGCATATTAGAATTTACTTACTTTCATATATCATAACTTTCATGTTGCCTTATTATCTGATGTTACTTATATTCTTGAAATAGGTTGAAATCACAATGCATATTATATCTCAAAATTTCAGTTTCAAATTTTCAAATCATCATATTCATAATTCATTATCATTAACATTTACACTTTATCTTATTACAAATATGCCATGGTCATAAACTATGGCCACATATATCCTTGTGACAGGGCCAAAACAGAACACCACATATAATCCCTATGGATGAGGGTCAGAACAGAACACCACATTTAACCCTGTGGATGAAGGTATATCCTCCACATATATCCCCTGTGGAGGTGGGTTCCGGTATCAGAAATCATATCACAAAGTCACATCATAGTGGACCGCAGGTGACATATTTTTTTTATTATTCAGAACTTATTTTCACTTCTTATTCAAATATTATCTATAAAATTCTTTAGGCTAACTTAGTATAGGCACACATTCATATCATATTAGCTATGTTAATAATATTAATATCAAATATATTTTTTTTTTACTAATTTATGGTTTGAATATATATATCATAACTATTTATTTTGCATAAGCAATGTTAATTTATTATTTTTATTATTATCACATGTACTACTATCATTATCACTATTGTTATTATTATTTATTTATTTATTATTTTTATTTATTTATTTATTTATCTTATGAGTTATGCAGAATTTATCTAAAATCTAAAAATAATATTATTAAGCTTTCAAATGAATGAAATAATGCATTAGAATTTATTTACATGATAATAGCAGATAAAAAACAATATCTAAACATATACAAATATTTTATTCAAAAATTGCATAATTTAATAATTTACTAAATTACTCATGATAAATGGCTTACTTACCTTTTATCGCTAATTCATAAGTCCAAATCAACTGTTTAGGCTTCTGACACCTACAACATGATATTTAAATTTTTAATTTCTAAAAATCATAATGCCAACATAATTTCTATCATTCTACCGAGTCTAGTTTTGGATCCAACTTGGGGTTTGATTATTTTAACTTGTATCAATCCAAACAGTGTAACAAAATTTTTTTCATAAACTAGAGCTATCCCAGATTTAATCCTAATTCTAGAATGGTTGAGTTATGACTAATTTGGGTTCCAAAAGTTGGATCCAACTGGGCTCAAATGGGTTGAACTTAAGGCTCAAATGAATAGCCAAGAGCCAACCCATCATTTTTTTTTTTCGTTTTCTGAAATCCAAACTCAAATAGAGACGTTCAGCTCTTTTCCCTCCGCTTTCTGTTTCTTTTTTTTTTTTTTATCTTCTTCTTCCTCTTTTTAAAAACACACTCCATCTCTTCTGGTCCTCTCCCTCTCTCACGCACAACTCATGGCCTCATCTTTTTTCTTTTTTTGTTCTCAAATCTTAGATCCATCTTTTTTTTTTTTTTTTTATTCTCAGATCCTAGATCCATCTTCCTCTTTTTTTGTTTTCAGATCCTAGATCTATCTTCCTCTTTTTTTTTTTATTCTTTGATCCCAGATCCATCTCCCTCTTTTTTTTTTTTTTTTTTTTTTGTTCTCAGATCCCAGATCCATCTTCCTTTTTTATTTTTTTTTAATTCTCAGATCCCAGATCCATCTTCCTCTCTCACGCACAACCCAGATCTCTCTCTACCTCTCGCTCTCATCTCTCCACTCCTCGGATTAAATATTAGACTGAAACATAAAATAAAGGCAAAGGGAGAGAGATTACCTACGGGTGGATCAGGCTTATGGAGAGAAGATGACGAGAAGAATAGAGACAAACTAGGTGTGGGATGAGGAGAGAGAAGGTAGGATTTTTAATCCTCTTTATCCCTTTATTCTTCCGAGGATCGCGTGAATAGTAAGCGAAGGATACGGCCGAATCTTCTCTGGTTCGGTTTGGTAACGCCGCGATGATCGCGGCGTTACACATCGCAGCGTTACAGTATATAACTCCTGTAAGAAAATATATATTGGATGCCGAAAACAATCATGCTTGATACCATGTTGGGATTTTATTTTATTTTATTTAATATGTGATTGCAATCCATTTTCTATATTACGAGGAAGATCTAATTGATGATGGTGTTGTGATAAGAGGAGTGTGCAAAAAGATGTGAATAAGAGTTATAGATGAGAAGGATGATAACCATAACAGCATTGGAATGCAAATCATAATTGAATAAGCTTTTGGATTTTTTAATCCTTTGTAAAGCATGATTCTTACTACATGAATTGAAATTGGATTTCAATTCTATTCAAACAAAATTTTGGAATCAGAACCAGTAGGCAGCAAGAAAAATCTCTCAGTATGGGATTCGTATACAGCCAAATTAGATTAATAGAATTTGGATCTTCTCAAGAACAAAATTTGCTCAATCCTATCCACTTCAATCAACTATCGCAAAGTTTTGGACCTTCGGTGGACAGCAGAGTGGGGGGAGATTAAGCTGGACAGAACCACTACTCGGGGGGTTTGGACGGTCTGCTATCTGAAAATCCACCGTGGTACCACAGCTTGCAAAGAAGAGGCGTGAACATCCTCATCTGGCAGCCCATTTTCCAACCTGATGTCTATGGAAGGATTAGATCAGTTGTGGCTAAAAAGCTCAGCCTTTCTGATAATGGGGAGGAGCTCCAACCCCACCTCCTAGCCTACGCCCAAGCCCTCTGTTTGGGCCAAAGCACAGGTCTGCTCGCAGACCAAGCCTGGTGACCAAAACTGTAACCAATTTAGTCAAGACATCATACAATCTGAACTAAAATTCATTGGTGTTTAACCGTTGTGGCATGTGTAATAAAAAAGGGCGCAACTTGAACCTGGGCATATCGAAGTTGACATAACCAAAGCCCTAATTTTTGACTTTGTTTGGTAAACATTCCCCTGATTCAAGGTCCGATTTGACTGTTTGGTTTGGGTTAAAGCATCAAATAAAGACTTGCAAAATGATAGATATTGCATGCAGAGTGGTTGCCTTGTTCCATCCCAAAATCTCATCGCCATTACTTGACGTCTGGGTGATACCCCTCTTTTCTTCTCCTGACTTGTAATGAATATTTTCTAGATAATAATAATATTAGTGGGAGATCTCCCTCTCATACAGCTATGAATACATTTATATATCTATACCCGTAGGAGAAGCTTGCCTCTATAACGGAGGCTGTAGCCCATATGATAAATTTAGCCTACCCTACCAATCCTCGAGCCACCCCTCTTTTACCGTCATCCCCTGTGCCCTGCCGTTATGTACCTATACCGAGAGGCCCAAAATAAGTAGTGCCCGAAGTTCAAAGCACTCAGCACGCACATCAGCCAGTAGAACCGCTCGAGGTGGTAGTGATTCAAATTGCTCCCCGAGAGCCACTTCCTATGGTGTGCTCCACCGGTTACATCGTTCACTATAGACACAAGCACGGAGCTCAGGTAGTAACCCATCGCCAGCGACGCCCATGAGAGCGACGTTGCCAAGGATCTCATCCCTGACGGCGCCTCGGTGAAGAAGAACTCAAGCAAGCCTGCCAATGTGAAGAGGTCTGCCGAGCCTAAGAACAAGTACTGCAACGCCAGCCAGAAGAATGTCACAGGCAAAGGCTTGCTTGAATCAACTAGGCCGGAGCTCCTTGCGACACTCTTCCTCTTTACCTCGACTAATGCTGCGACGGCCATGGCCACTATTGATAGAATTAACCCAATGCCTATTCGTTGGAGGTGAGTTATGCCCATTTCGGTCCTTGTGACCTTTCGACCAAAGGGGACGATCACATGATCGTAGACCGGCGCGAGGACCATGATGAAGACGAGGGGAAAGACCGGGAGTGATGCCGGTGGGACCGTCAGCCCGCCAATTCTCCTGTCCATGGTGGCGGCCTGTTGGATTGAGAAGGTTGAGAGCTGGGCCAGGCAGCAGTTCAGCATGATGGTGGATAGGAATATGGGTAGGATTCTTATGACTATCTTGACTTCTTCCACTTGTTGTATGGTGCAAACAAGGGCCTTGTGAATGGCCTTATTTTCCACCGCCCTGTTAAGGAACTTTAGTTCCTTGGATGGTGCCTCCATAGCTACTGTTTCTTTATCAGCAGTCTCTTCTTCCTTCGCCTCTTCCTTAGTTTGGATTGTTTTCACTGGACTAGGCGCCATGTCGGCGATGGCGTTGCTTGGACTCTGAGCAGCATGACCGTTAAAGATCGCTGCGACTAACACCTGTTGATTTGAAACGAGTAACTAAGTAATTTGGCTCAATAAGCTCTACTAGAAGCTCAACAAACTTAAAATTTTTAGATTACGTTTCAATGTTTTGAGTCGTACCTTGGCTATGGTTGTTAGAGGACTTCCGATCGGCATCTTGATTCTGTACGTTGTGGAGCCTGCAAGGAAGACCGGGATGGAGAGCAGTATGGTGACGGTGGAGATCCCAAAGCCCCACTGCCATCCTTTGTTGTCCTCCACCCACACCACCAAAGTGACCGCGATGAGAACGCCGCAAGAGAGGCAGAAGACGAAGTAGTTGAAGAAGGTCGACCGGGCCTTGCGGCCGGGCTCGGTGCTCTCGTCGAGCTGCTCTGCTCCGTGCGCTGGGAGCGATCCCTTTATGCCGCCGACGCCTAACGCTACGAGGTAGAGGCCGGCGAAGAGCATGGCCGCCTTCCCACCGGAGACCTCTTCGCATAGGCCATTGGTAGCGTTTTGCGTGTCGCAGAACGGTGGCTTCAGCGCCGAAGACTTGGCTTGCACTGTGAGGATCACCAGTCCCTGTTTTGGCGAAAGAAGAAAAAGATGATGATCAGTAGCCAACCAAGTTATCTGGGCCGGCCACCCACCTTGGGCCCGGACCTGCTGTCACTGTGGTGAGGTCTCACACTGGTAGCTATTGGCCTATTTCACTTTTCCATGCAAGGGTCCCTTGCATTAATTTCAAAAACCGGATCACTCCCATGAATTTATCCCAGTCATCTTTAATGATTAAATTTACCTTTTAATCAGTGGATGCCCCATTTTAAACAGTTAGAGGAGAATAATAATAATAATAATAACACCAACAGAAGATGGATGTCATTCACCGTTTCCCCACTCACCAAGTAACAGCCAATGCTTGGGCGGAACATAAAAGAAATCGGCAGTTGGGTCCATCTAGATATGTATTTTAGCTGAAGTCTCTTTATCAAAACTGTGATGTTTCTGTAAATTATTATTATTGTTATTATTTTTTTAAAAAGACAGGTATGGATGGTGGCCTTCAAATCTCAGTGAAGCCGACACTTAGCCCAGACACAATTTTAGCCCAGAAGAATGTGGGCCTTAGCAGTCATTGGCTGAGGTTGTGTACTTTGATGTATTTTTTTGGGATCCTTTTCATGGGAAGTGCACGTGAATCACTCGCAAGGATCCCGAGCAAGATCTTTCCAAGCTGACTGCCTGCCTGCCCTTCCCCAAAGTCAGCTACAGATCTTTCATTTTATCCATCCAGTTATCTGAGAAAGAAAAGAATGCCCCCTCCCTCCCCAGAAGAAAGAGGTCAAGTGGGAACCAGGCTCGAAGGAGCGCCAGCCGTTCTACTATCCATCACGAACTCGTGATCCGGCCTCCTTATCAGAATGTGTGTGATACGACTACTTACGTTACCCCCACCCTGAACTCCTAATTTATTTACTGATCCACAAAAAAAAAAAAAAAAAAAAAAAAAAAAAAAAAAAAAAAAAACAAAAAAGAATAGGACCTGGCGAGGGGTCCCTATGGACCCATGAAATCGCGAACTTCTAAAAAAAATTTACTCAATTAATATGGAAATATTATGAAGTATCAGCATAATTATCACATGTTTTGGATGAAGAGTAACATCCAAAAACACTTTACCCTAATATCTTAGGAATCACTCATTTGATTTCATAGTCCAGCATTTATTAGAATTTGTATTCAGAAATCTTAAGGTCTACTTAATTATACAAGGCAGTTCGCTGCCGCTGTTTTTGACCGTATAAATCTAGCAAGAAAAAGGGCTCCTTTTTGCTGCTGCGCACGTGTGATTGTACGGGGAGGTGTGCACGGATGGGATCGGGGACCGAGTTGGACACGCCTTTTAAGAGCAGTTTATCGCGTCGGCACGGAGCATTCAGCTCCCATGTCACATAGCTTGTCGTGACCTCGCCTGCGGGCGATGTGGTTTTGATTCGGGGATTGTTATGGTTGAAGCCGGAGGAGGAGGAGGAGGAGGAGGAGGAGGACGAAGCTCAGGTGTTCGATGGTTTTCCATCGTTCCCTTGGAGCGGTATGGCCACGGAGGGCCATCCGGGAGCCCACCTCTCGAGATCCTTCGGTCGATAAATCACAACGCAGAGCATTCAAACGAGAGCTCCAAAGGAAGTCAGTCGTATTTTTTCTTTCTAGGGAGGCCGGAAGGACCACCAGGACATGTTCTTTGATTTGGCCCACTTGTCCTACCCGATACCCTTTGACCTAAGCTAGTAAATCGAAACAGTGCCTCCCACGGCGATTCCCTCGAATCATTCGGCAAGTACCACCAACCACCTCAGGAGCCCAGGCCGTGATCGGATGGGCGGCGTGCGAGGCGTGGGACCAATAACATAAATCATTGGATGAGAGCCCCACGTAATTTTAAGGGCAGAGAGGAGAGAGACACCGTAGTTCGACATCCAAACTTCTGCTCTCAGCTTCAGAAATGCAAGCCGCTCCATCTACACTAGGAAATACTTAAAACGAACAGAATGAAATTCGAGCATCATAGCTTTTTTATCACGTGGCTGTCTTTTGTTTCTAGTAAAAGAATTTGGAGTTATATTTTATATTACGAAGTAAACTTCCAGTTGATTTGCACTTACTTTGGAAGGAAAAAAAAAAAAAGAAAAAAAAAAAGAAAAAGAAAAAGAAAAGAAAGAAAGATATAAATTAAGACGATCGGCTTACCAAGAACTCTGATGAAAGCGCACTTATCAGGTAGATATGATAAGGGGTGAAGAAGGCATCAGAGAGGAAGCCCTCAAGAGCTAGGAGCCAGGAGGAAGGCGGTGCCCATGAAGTTGGTGACGGTGGTGGCCGAGCGTGGCAGGCGAGAGTGGGTCCATGAAATCGTGCAAATAGGTGACCAAGTTGCTCGCGTTTGCCATGAACGCCAGATTCTCCATTATCTCTCCACAACTGCGTTCCAACATCACCAATAATTAGTGCATCCATGCCTCAAAACTTTTCTTCGCATGCTGAAATAAAGCTCCTATCATAACCAATTAAAAAAAAATGTATATTGCGGCACTTAAAGATAAGCCACAGGAGTTAAAAAAGGAAAAGAAAAAAAGTTAATGCATGAAGATTCGAGTCCGAACGGATGCTCAGTGAAAAGAAGAAGACGTCAGAAAGAGTGATTTTTTTTAAAGAAAGAAAGAAAAGTGAAGAAAAAAAAAAACAGTATGTATTTGCCCCTGAAAGTTCCTGTAGGCCACTTCCAAAGAAGGAATAAATGGAAGAAAAGTGAGTTCTTTTAAAGGCAGTAAAGCTAATTAAGGAGGAAAGCAATTAGGAGAATCAGTAAAAGAGGAAGCTTAATAAGTCCAAAATTTAGGAGTTGCTTCTGTCCCATGTTGACGGCTGTAGAGAGATTATATACATATGAAGCTAGGCCATGATGAAGTTTGGCTGCAAAGGTAGGACTTACTGGATCTTTCCATCAATCGACTACTGATAAGAAGTCACAGGAAAAAAAACTCTCTGGAGATGAGAAACTAAGAAAGAAAATGATCCTTTTCACTCAATCTTTTTTTTTTTGTTTAAAAAAAAAACCTTTTCTCCATTGCAAGAAGTTAAGAAGCTCCAAGTGTTCAGAGAACCACCAAGTGACAAAAGGAGGCTGCAAGCATGCTCTCCCATGTCTTCTTCTCAAGGCAAGGTCTGTTCCTCCCAGTCCACATATCCCACCCATCTCTCTGATTCATGCCCTTGCTCCTGCCATAAATAACAAACGACACCAAGGAAGAATTAGAACCCCCTCCAAAAGAACAGAAGGAACAGAACGCATCATGAGAACAAAGGATGGAGGAGGAAAGGAGGAAAAAAAAAAAAAAAAAAATTATATGGCAAGTTGAGAGAAAGGAAAACCCACCATTTTCTTTTTTGTCTGGCAAGCTGTCCTAGGCCTCCAGGGTTTGAAGAAGATGTGGCTTGCTGTGGTGCGAGGAAGCTATGACATGAGCCTTATTTAAAGGGAGAAGGGCTCACACTTGCTGCAGGAGAGCGGTCTACAGCCTCCACCTCTCCCCACCCCACCCAATAGAAAAAAGACTAGTCATGCAAGGGAAGTCTCCATCAGCATGGATCGATAAGAATTTCCTTCGTTCCCATGCTTTTCCAGTTCTCATTTCAATAATAATTTCTTGCATTTGTTCTTGCACTCGTCCAACATATTATGGCCTTGTGGGTAACAAATTTCACCTT